>BGPR01004462.1:11694-62115 GCA_013235015.1 Araneus ventricosus | reverse complement strand
TAAGTTGTCTCATCGAGTAGCTCATAGCCTTTTACTATACCTAGACAACAACTTTATGGCCTAAGCTGTCACCGTTTAGATGTTAAGGAGGGTGTAACGAATATAAGTGGGGACCCTGTATGTACGGAATTTCATCAAAACAGGCCTAGCCATATCCAAGAGTCGGCCAATCGTTACAAGAGTATAGTTCTCTGGGGAATTCGATTAGCGTTTATTTAACCATACATTACTTTTAGTCAGCTTATAAGGAATATATATGCCCTGTATTATCAAAATTGTGCCATCTATATCAAATTGCATGCTAATATACCAATTTATTAAATGTATTTTAAAGACTCTGCCCCATACTATCCTGGCGGATTGGATTAGCATTTATTTACACCAATAGTATTTTTAGTTGCTACTTAGTAGTTTGTATACCAAATTTCTTCAAAAACACCCAAGCCACCGAAATTGTTAATTGAACCAACATGCTTATTGTTACATGTAGTTTGGAAACTTTGCCCCGCCCTCCCCCAACGGACTGGTATAGGGCTTTTTTATTCCTGCTGTACTTCAAATCATATCGTGAGGGACATGTGTATCAAGCTTCATCCAAATCGCCAATAATGACGATTGGTGTATTTGTTTTATGCATTTTGGAGACTTTGCCCTACCCTACTCTGAGCGCCAGGGCTAAGGCCTATTTACCCTCCCTTCAAGTCAGTTAATGAGGAACCTCTTTACCAAGTTTAATAAAGATTGGATTAGCCATTCGGAAGTGTACAATATATATACATACATACGTTGAGTTTTATATATAGAGATGAAAGCTTACAATGTCTAGATGTGTCATTGATGGCCGCCTGCCCCCCCCCATTCTCAATTTTCAAGAGAAATAAAAAAAACGCTATTCCACTTTGCTTTCTATATGGAGAAAAACCTTCACACAGCCCCTAGTCCCAACCACTGGGTCGATTTCGACACTTTTTATTTCATATCAAAGTTTATGACTCATATATGTGTCATCAATGGTCGCCTGCCACCCAGTAACTTCCATTCCCAAGATGTAAAACAAATTAAACCTTTGACAGAGTCCCTCAACCACTACAACCGCGAATTCTGCAATTTATTTCACCAAGTTGCAAGCATAGTCAGAAGACATTAATATAATAGGTGAGCAGCTGTTCGCCGAAGGCAGTTATTTCTATATTAAATCGTGTATCGCGTCTCTGTTTCCACTTGTGCACAAGCCATTGATACAGAAATTTAAAAAATGACATTTCACATATTTCTAAAATCATTTCTACCAACAGAACAGTTTGAAGATTGTTTTACTATATTTTCTAGCACAAGTTCATAGATAATTCGTATACACAGTAACATTTTTGTTCCAGTGTATACGAATTATGTCTGATTGTCTCTGATAATTTGTCTTCTAGCGGCTTTCGTTTGCAATCATCTTTATCATTCTGTTACATCTTTGCAGAAATAAATATAACTTAACAATTCTGATAAAAACTATATCATGGGAGTGGTAAATTAACTGGAATATATGTTGAATAAGCATTTTGAATGACTTAGTCTTGTTGGACAAAATTATGGTAAATTTTAAAGAAAAGGAAATGTAATTTAAAAAGGATCTCGGAAATTTTTAAAAATGTGCCTTTTGTGCAGTTTTCCGGCTATTTTTCTCTTTTTTTTCCATTTTGGATAATTAATTATCTAATGACACTGATTTCATTATATTTGTTCTTTTTCAACAATTATTAATGCCGCTACCAGTTAAAAACCTGCTGCGTTTCAGTTTCATATTTAAAAATTAAATTTATTGATCAAACAGAAAAAAACATATCAAGACAATTCTTTCCTTTTCATAAAGGTTGGAAATACCAAAAGATTGATATAATTTTAGTATACAATTACTGTGATGCAACCTGCTGTGTTGTACTAGATTCTGCAAAGTTCTTAAGAGCTTATGTAAAAGCACAGTAAGAGAAAAGATCTAATAACTGGAAGGTTCTACCTTCGACTCTTTTGTTTACTTACACAATATGGTAAGTTCTGCAGTCTAGTAAAGGCGAAGAATGTCCAATATTCTGGCAGCTCTTGTGACGCTAACCGTAACTGACTGTGACTGATAGCTGAGGCAGCGTCCTCTGAAGCTTTGAACTGGCAATAGACGGCATGCGACTAAGCTCCATGCGTTGTTAACGAACAATTATCCTTTTCATCTTATATATTAAAATTCGAACGTCAACAGATGTATGTATGTATGTCCTTCTATCTTCTCACAACCACTGAATCCTGAAACTAGCCGTGAGTACCAAAAGATGGAAAATAATCCAAGGAATCCATTTTGAATACTTAAATTCCGAAATTGTAATTAGTTAAAAAGATATTAATTAAAAACGTCAAAATGAATGAATTGACGTGCTGCCATCTATTGGCAGAATGGTGAATTCATTCACGGCGGATTCTTTTTTCATTTCCCTATTATTAGTTTTCGCATCCGGTGTTGCATTTTTTATTTATTTAAAGAAAGTTGGTATTTCTTTTTGAGCGAGCTTTTGTTTTTTTCCTTATTATTCAAATACGGGCAAGACGAAAATATATGTTTCTGGTGTTTAATTTATCAGTTTGGTGTACTATTAAATCGTTTATTGTTTCTGTTTTTTATTTCGTTTTATTTTTTCGTTTGTAAAACACATATCATGCTAATCTGTTTTAATTTATAAGCATAAGAATTCTCGCGTTGTCATTCAAACCAAACTGCTTTAAGGTAGTAAAAAGTCTAGAACTGAAAGTTTTAATCCAGCAAGAGAGGATTCAAAACAGATTTACGTCTGTTGGGGTATCTTATTGACAATATTTGTAGGGAAAAAAACAGAGGCTGACATATGAAAAAATGTGGATTCCGAGAAATGCTGGGTTATTAACTGTAAAGTAATTAAAAGGTTGGATTTAAAAATTTTAATTAAACAATATAGGATTCAAAGAATTTTTTACGTTTTGGGGGGAACGTAACGTTTACGTTAGAGACAATATATGTAAAAAAAATTAACCGGAGGCGGGCATATGAAAATTAGTAATAAAAAGACTAGATTTGAAAGAATATTTACATTTGTTGGTGGAAGTAAGTGACAATATTTGTTGAAGAAAAAACTGAGCGGGGCATATGAAAAAATATGGATCCTAAGGCCTCACGTGATCTAACTTCTCTCCGCCCGGGAATATCCCATTATTCAAGATTGCCCATGCAACGCCGGGCCATGCAGCAATTTTGAAATTATACGCGTAAACTTGTTCATATGTTACTTAAACATGAATAAATAATTGTTACACAAATTGAACTGTTACTGAACCGCAGCCAACCTCCGCAACTGGCACCCCACGATGGGAATAATAGTGGATATGATTGGCTGGACCCAAGTTGGGAGCCAAATTTTACACTGGTTAGCTCTTTTGAAAACATTTAAGATTTATTACAAACACTAAACACAAGCATTTTTTGCAAAGGATATATATTTAGATTAATTTCTAACTATTATGAAGGTGTTTCTAATTTCAGTTTTTTGTAGTTGTTTACTCCGTCAATTCACAGTTACAACTGAATCCTTAGTGCATCACCACCACAGGAAACGCTTTTCTTATTGCGCAGACGCATTCGTCACAGTATGCATTTGGTATTTCTTCCCTCTGACTGATTGTTTCTGAATTGTCGAGCACATCTACAATTTCGCTAAAAGGACGATGTACATAATTTCATTTATGCAGCTTTATGCAGCTTGATGCGTTTTTGAAGCAATGTGTTCACATGCACACGGACGAGCAGACACACTGATTACCGTTTGACTGATATCCCCCAAAATTATTAAGAATTCTACGATTTTCGTGCATACGTCCAGAATTTCACCCGTCTAGATCTTAGAATTTTTTGAGTTGCTGTGTTCGCAGATAACTCAAAATGAACTCCACTGCCTTTTCTCCGAGTGGTCTAAACAGGAGATTGAAGAAATTCTGAAGGTCCAATTTTTTAAACAATATTTTCTCTTCATAGCTTCCATATAAGGAAAAATAAAAACGAATATTTCTAAGGATGGCGAACGTTAGTCACCAAGAAAGGAGCCTATAGGCAGCTGAAGAAAATTTAATAAGTCTTGATCTATGAATTATTTAATACAATACTACATACGCCTGAGCATTGAGTAAGAGTTGTTTAAATAAATATTTAACTCATTCTTATATACCAAAATATTTTATATTTAGTGATTTAGACAGTTAAGATCAAAAGAATGATACAGAAAAACTATCTTACGACAGAACCTCTAATGCTTACCAATGAAAAAAGCTACGACATAATTATGAAGAATATAAAAAAGTTCTTCCATCGACCATTCATCAAAATAAGATGCTCAGAATGTCATGGAAAATTACCAGGAATCTTTAGAATTTGATTCTGATCTTAAGAAGTAAGTAATTATTTTATGAACTCCTCACTAAATAATTAAATGTCCTTTAGAGACATAAAATAGTCAACAAATATCTGTAGACAATAGGGTACGTATAATGCGCATATGCGAAATAATTTTCCTTACTATATGTATTTAGTCATGACACATTCTTAACTTTTATGTGATGAAATGATAAACGGCAGTTGTATATAAATTCGTGCGGAATTCAAGCAATTATTCGATGTAAGCAATACACACGTGATTGAAAGAGTAAAGTCTTCATTGTGTAATTGACTTAAATGAAAAAAAAATATTTCACTACAGAAACGTTCATCTTAACTTGAAAAATTTCGATTGAAGTTTAAATTAGTTCCAGACATCAAATTAATCTTGATTAAATTTGCGCAAGTCATTGCTTACTTAATGAATTCTCTATGGGAAATACAGATTCACACAAGATCTTATTCTCAATGCTTAGGGTTGAATCATTTTAATGCATGAATTTGAATACTAATATATATTTCTTTAAAGTTATACTAATGCAGGCTGAATTGCCTCATGTCAATATATTATGTTATGATTTCTAATCTTGTTAAGCTTTAATTCTTTAATGGAGCATATCTCAAAGACATCTGAAGTCCTTCTCCAGTTCCTTTTATATTTATAATATTTTAATTTTTACACGAATTTTCCGAATTTCCTGCTTTATTTGATTTATCTTCTCATTCTATTTTACTAACACCTTTTGATTATCTTCTTCTTTTTTCACTTCCTTATCCTTCCACGTTCAACATAAATAATATATATTTCTTAGTTGTTTCTCTTGATCTTTTCTTCATAAAATACAAGTGAAGGTTGTTTGGATTTATAGGAGGTAAAAAAAATTTATCTTTTATGCTTTAAAATTATTGTTTTACTAATTTTGAATAAAACAGTAATCGCCTGCAATTGTATCTAAAAATGGCCATATTTAGTGCAAGTTTTACTCAGGATTCACCGTTTAAAAATATTTGCATTTTGCTCTAATTGTTGGTTTCGTTCTTGTTCTCTTGTAAAAAGTTCAATATGATAAGAAAAAATTTTGACTTTTATTTAGTTTATAATTTTCATTTCTAATAATTATTTTTTTAGACTTCAAGATTCAAACTTCTGCTTACTAAGTTTGATTGAAATCAATAATATTTAACAACTTCTTTTAAGTTATACAAATTGTTAAAAGAACTTTTTTACTCCGCTTACTTCTGCTTCGGGTTAAACAACTGGATTTTCTGAATTAGAAATTTTTAAGAAATTTTTCGTTCATTATTGTTCTTTAAACTTTAAATATTTTAAATACCTAAAATTTCCGGTAACCTTTCATTTCTTTTTATTTCAATGTACTCACAATTATTTGTATGCTTATTATATAACCATCATTTGCATTGCATGGGTTTTCCCAAAAGAATTTTGAAAATATTTTATTTAAATCCATAATATTGAATTTAAATTTCCAAATACTTATTTTCGGCAGATTTTAACTTTTCAAGAAGGTTTTAACTTCAATGAAAGATATTTCAGTCTACCTGGCGATAATATCGAAATTATATCAGATTTTATTTTGAATTAAAAGATAGCATTTCTAGTGGTCATTTTTAGACATTATGTCCTATATAATTATTTCCCTTTTTACTTTATTTTTTCTACTTATTCAAATGATTGTAGTTTACAAGCCAAGTGATTAATTTGAGATTCCTCTATTTTGTACCCTTTTAACCTTTTGAAATACAATACTACTTATAGAAATTCCTATAAAATGTAAAGATTTTGCTTCGTCATCAGTTTCCGTCAATTACACTTTCTTATTTTTTTCACAAATATATATTATTCTCATGGATGGCCCAACATAATTTATAAAATCATTTCTAGGATATAAAACTTATACTAATTTTTCTGCGTTCCAGAATTATTGATAAATCGAATGTCCATGCCAAATTTTATTGAATGTTTTGTATGTTTCAGATAATTTCCTAAAAATCGAAAACAGACATATTTATTTTAATATTCTTATATATTTTTGAAACATCTCGCGATACTAAATAACAACGTAATTTTGCATGTAGCGTATACTAATTGTGAAGAATTTAAGCAAACATTTTGATAATGTATATAAATCTTGAGAAAAATTGTAACAAAATATAGTTCCATAGTAGCAAATGTTTATTACACAATTCTTAGAATAAACACCTCCTTTTAGAAGCGATGAAAACTGTTTATTTAGGCCTATAAAGTTATCATGTTGAAGTTTTGTCAAATAGCTGCATCATTATTCTTGAAGGATTGCGATAGACAGCGTCATTTTGTATATTTTTTTTATTATTTTCGCTCTGATCTGAAGCTCATTTATATCATTTTTTATGCAAAATGTCACATTTTATCTCCAACAAAATAAGGAAAAAACTCAGAAAGGTTAATAAAAAATGAGCTTCACAATGCCTCTTTCATTTTTTTTCATTTTTCTTTTTTAAAAATAACTTTAATTTATTGTTCTGGAAGGGTATTTAAAGTTTCTGTTTTCAGGAAAATAGAAGATATTTAGGATCTCGAATTCGGAAAGCACACCTAATTCCTTTCCTTTTTCTATATTTCATGTATTAATTTTTTCAAAAACTAAATTAATATCTGAATTTTAATAAACAATTTTACATTAATTTACTTTCTTTCGATCGTTAAATGAAATATATGTAAAATTAATAGTTATATGACTTCAAAACGTTCTGATTTAGTGAATCTCAATGTCTTATTTCTATTTTACGACTTTTTGAGAATTCGAAAATATTGGTATACATTTTAAATTTTTTTAAATGTATTGGACATTCCAAAACTTGATGTTATATTTATACTTAACATTTCCTATGAAAAGCTTTAAAATGTGACAATGAAGGAATCGCATTAAAAAGTGCGAATACAAACTTATTTACTAGGTGGATTAAACATGTGGCAAAATTAACGCAAGTGATCATATATAAATAATGAATTTTAAATAAACTGAGAATATATATATATATATATATATATATATATATATATATATATATATATAAATAAAAAGGCGCATGCACAACACTGAAAACATTTCAAGAGACACAATGGATTCAGAATAACATTTTATATACATTTTTTCACCAATGAATAAATTAATAACTAAGCCAACTATTTCCGTAGGTTGCTATTTCCCCATTCGGTATGCATAAAAATAAAACGGCGTAAATCTTCAAGAAATACTGGGGAACTTAAGTGTGGACTGTCGTCACCCGGATACTGAAACCTTTTAGCACCATGTTTACGGAATCAATAAATTTCTAAACATTGTCATTACATTCTACTAATTTTTTTCTCATTAATATCTAAATAAAGATTATCTTTAGAAGCAATTAACCAGCGATTAACATTTGGATTTCTAAAATACTTTTATAATTATTTCAAGCAGGGCAGTAATATAAAATTAAAATAAACAGCATTTCAAACAGATTAAAATATGATTTCATACATATTTGCAGAGTTTGTAATAAATTTCAAAAGCGAAGTTGACTATGGAATACAATCTTCTAGTCGTTGTGCTCTTAATAATGTACTTTCTATTTAAATCCCCCATCAGGGGAGTCATATATTCTCCAAAGGTATCTTCATTTTTATCTAAGCTAGTTATTTGTTTCAATCTACAATTACACTTTGAAAATAAAATTTAAATGACAAACAGTTTTTTTACCAAGAAACCAACCCATTATGAAGAAATAACATAATATTAGATTTTTAAGTGTTATTGAGAATTTCCTGAGCTTCTCGGCATAACCATTTAAATGCTACAAAACTTAATAATTTTGTTAGGGATAGAAATCTGTTCTGCCATGAAGAATAATCAGATTTAAATATGCTGCAGAAGCTGCATTAAACGGCATTAAGCTGCTATGGAAACTTTCCAAATATTCTGAATGAGTCTGCACGCTGTTGCACCTGTCGTTGTTCCGGATAAAATTTATTTTTGATTTTAAGCACTCATAACACTTTAAACTTAATAAAAACTTTTTGATGCCGCGTCTTTTGTTGATTTCTGTTCTCCTTCTCCCGAGACACCTGCGTCATTGGCCAGCACCTAAACTCCTCTTCTCCTTTTTACTCCATACTTTGAAACACCTGGCATGAGTCTAGAACCTCTTGAGAATCAATTTTCTCCTCCCCATCATTATTATGGACCGAGATGGCCAAATGGTAAGGCCCGGCTACGGGGCCGTAGTGTTCCAGGCTCAAAACCCTATTCTAGTGAAAATCCACCGAATATTTGGATCTGTTCCAAGTTAAATCATAGAAATTGGGTCAAATGTTTCTCTTGCTGGTGTGGTGCGGACGTTTGGATAGGAGTTTCTAGCTCAAGTGTCATCCTCGTCATCTGATAGCGGTAAAATTTCTGAGGTCTGCCCCAAAATGGCCCTCGAGTTGCTTCAAGGCTGAACTCTAATATAAATAAACTAAGCTACACCATCATGTCTACGGCTACAACTGAAATTTTTTATTTCATGTTTGTCTTTCTTTTTCTGCCTTGACCCTCAGTACCTTTCACTTCTTTTTAGTGGATTTTTTCAGACCCCTTACCTGAAAAATACTCCTAAGTGCTACTTAATTTTCTCCTTGGGCCCTCTCTAATGACAAGAAACAGGACTCAGTAATCTTAAATGAATTTAATAACTCATTAGGAAAAGCTTGTGAAAAATAAACGATAGATCTCATAAAAAAAGTAGTTTAATTTACGCCACTGGATTTCTCATTAATTAGTTTGCTTAAAAGACTACCTTCATTGGAGAGTGCGACAATTATCAGGTCACTGTATTCCGTGAAATAAAAACTTTTAAAGGGAATCTTAATAGTTCTCTCTTTCCCTTTGGATTTTTTGTTCTTGCCCGTAGTATCCTCCTTTAAACCAAATCTCATTTATCTTGGCTCTCATTTACTACCTTAGCCAAAATCATTTTTTATGGGTGGCGGAAGAATACCTTTTCCTCAATCTCATGAGTTCTAATTTGACAGGAAAATATGTCTTCACACAGCAGTTTACAAGCATCTTAAGTTCGTTTGCAGGATTTGTTTGGGAAATGAACAACCGTCGGACATGGTTTGCACATGTCGCCCTTTTAGCACAAGCTTCTCTGCAATATTGCTGCAATGTCTTCTTTGTATACTGTGCGTCATTCATATCGTCAGGATATCCATCAACATAATAGAGATATCCTGTAAATGTGTGAAATATGGTGATCAGCCATCGCGAGTGACTAAGAGGACCCAGACCTCTAATAGACGGATTTGGAGCATTTTGTCTTGTCTGTATTACTCTGATAATATTTTTAAGGTAGATCTTTAGTGTAATCAATTTTTTTCACATCGATTTAATCTTATTTAATTGCGTCAAAATTTTCAATAGGTAATTTCATCTCATGGACAATGTTTGATTATTTTCCTAAGAAATTCGCTTTAGATTTTCCAATAGTTTTCCACGCCCCTAATGTCATTGTAAAATGCAGCAATTTAACCCAATAATTTTAGTTTTTATCTACCTTTTCTTTAGATAAGTTTATCTGTTTTTTGTCAGTCTAAAGTGGCAATGAAAATATTCCTGGTCGTTCTCTGATCATGTATACACTAACTTAAAGGGTGGGATCATAGTCTTTTGTCCCATTTACATGCTGAAACTATAGGGCAGTGAAAGGCAGAAGCCCTTTTCAAGGATAGATAATAATGTGCAATAGAACTGCCCCCCCTAAACAGACATGCAGATACTCGCTAGAAAAGAGTGGTGAAGGCGTAACACAACAGGTCTGTTGGATATGAGCCTTGATCGGTTTATTAGATCGTGGTCAGAATAACTATAATAAAAATTAGACAAACTTAATTACGATATAAGATAGCGAAAATAAAAAAAACACGCGATTATTATCTCCTTCATTAGATTTTTAAAACATATCGTATAATTGTAAAACTGCGGTTTCAACGAAAGATCAAAGATTTTAGCCCTAATGTGCGAATTCAAAATGAATTATCATTTATCCAAAATGAAGTACTTAGATTCTATTAGAAGCTAAAAACTGTAGCCACTATATTTTTTGCGCAAATCTTGTGTGTATTTTGACATTTTTACCTAACATCAAATCCTTTGAGCGAACTGATTATTCAATGTATGATTTTTTTCAGTATTTTTCCGTTGACTAACATGTACATACGCAACTCTTGAGCACTGTGACGTGTAGAGACTTACGGTAACGTAAATCAACATCTAGACTAGTCATACTCTAATAAGTTTTATTTTAAAGTTAATCGAAGGGTCTTCGTTATTGTGGATTACAAAATAAATACTGATTTATATACAAAATATTCAGATGTCATAGACGTGAGTATAATTACAGGATGGTGTTGAGACAGCCTCTGCAGGTAGAAATGACAGTCACTCAGAGCAACGGCTTTACTTATAATCTATTGGACAGTTCATCAAGTCTTCATGAGAATCCGCTCATCTTGAATAAAAACTATAGCTATGCTCTCATGAAAAAGTTAAACAGAAGCGTACAGCTTCTTAACGATGCTTCTCGCAGCTACACAACTGGTAGCATGGGACCCAGTTACTTTTAAAACCGATCCGAAGATCCAGCACTCGAATAAGGATCCTATGATCGGAATCCGATCAAAGGTGATCGCCGATCGAAAATCAACTTTTTCTTTTCTACTCTGCCGAAGCTTAAATCCTTGTTTTCCCAGGAACAAGGTGCGCTCCAACTCGTGTGGGTTGGCTGACAATTCGATGATGTCCGGTAATGAGGTCTTCCTTCCATCAGGCGATTGATTTATGCCCAGTGACAGTCTTGGCTATTAGCGGTCTCGTCTATGGATAGCCTCGTCTCATTTCAACTCAGAAAGGACATCCATCACTCCTTCTTAACTGGGAATTCCGAAAAGGTTTTGTGTGCCAAGTGTCACTATATATGGAGTGAAAAACTCTTTGTGCGAATACTCCTTTGTTAAGCTTTCCGACAGTCCAGGTGGCTACTTTGGCGAGGCCGATTTGAGCAGCTGTTCTGGAATCTTCACAACACTATTAGGTGCCGATACTCGAAAAATTGATATTTGCTACCCACCTTACTCTGAATCTTAACTTTTGCTTAGCTCTTCTAAATTTCATTAGGAAATCCTTTTAAGATCTCGATTTTCGAAAGTAGTCGATGCTCAATATAGAACTAAATTAATATTGTCCTGTAAGTTCGTAAATTGAATTTTGCATTTATGTTATAAAATCAAATTACAGGATTAAAAGAAAATTCAATCAACATTATTCTTTGCAGTTTTAACCCACCTGAATAAAAAAATTTCCAAGAAAATACGTGAACATTTGGATGTTTCCTGTTATGACCAGGGATATACCACAGATGAGGTTCCTCTACGAAGGACAAATCATGAGTGGAATGCACATAAATTGGAATAAAGAGTTGACAATCACCCACAATTTACACAAACGAACCATTAAGGAATGTTATATAAATCAGTTTAAATATGCAAAATGCTAAGTTCAGCTAAGAATAAGATTTATAAGCTGTTTCTTTGTTTTTACAGCTTCAACTTAAGTTTAGTTGGATAAAATATCATTAAGTATCAGTATGCAAAATTATTGCACAAATTCATTCTCTATTGTTGAAAATTAAATTCTCTTGAATTGCATGATTCATGTTGAATACATTAGAAATTTATTCTGCACCAAATTATTATAATTTTCTGGATACCTTAAAAAAGCATTAGAATATGCAAATGATAACTAAATTGGGACGTTGAGTAAAACTGCACCTTAGGATTCGCAGCAGAGTCGCCTAAGCAAAATTGCTGACCCATGGACTTTTCATCAACTTTCGATAATAATTTCTAGAAACTGAAATAATGGACTTCACATCACCTTTTTGTATTCACCTCCAGACTTCAGAATTATATGTTAAGTGAAATATTTTAAATATCATCGTGTCTTTCGAAGAATAAAATATATATTAATTATCTTGTGTGAATTATATTACTTTTTTCATTGATATCAATCTAGCTTTACATTCTATTTCTTTAGTTTTTGGGGCTATATTATATCATACTAGCCTTTGACATTATCTGCAATGTCTTGGTGACTGTTTATATTTTTAAATTTAATTCTTCAAGATATCATCTCTATGGAATACCGATGGTGCTTTTCCCTTTAAATAGAGAGGGTGGATTCAATGTATCTGCATTTAAACTAATATTTGTTCCTACACCATCTATCTATGAAGAAGTTCGAATTATATTTAGCACAGAAGCATTTGCAAATTATAATTTTTAGCTCATTGAAACTGCTTTATTTACACTGCCGATTCTTCAAGTCGCCTGACCTAAAACTTCTTATCATTGCTTTTGCCGTCGCCATGGTGTGAATGTTACCATTTTGATGGATACTCTCTATTTCTTCAGAAATTCCAACTAAATGGCAAATAATAGTTTGTGCCGGGTTTTAATTAAAAATTTCTTTAAAGTGTTATCACTGCGCGCAAAATGAGATTTAGATCATAAAATCTTTAAAAAGATACATAATATTTGTGCATATCGTAAGGTACCCGATTGCTTTAAAATCGTCGTTTTCCATGAAATTTTCAAATTTTTTATGACTTAATTTTGTAGCCTGTTTAATCAGCTACCTAAAACTCACTCACTTTTTACTCTACGTGAATTACAAATGGAGTTACAGCTGTTTTATTATCGAGTCACAAACTAAAATATAAACCGGAAGTTAAATTCCGAAACTGAAAAATTGCATTACGAAACCGGAAGTTATAGATTTCTTTCGTTTTTCTCAATTAAAGTACATTTTTAATTCATTCTAATAATTTTTACAATTTCTTATATTATTAAATTAAACTTTAAGTCTTTTTAAAAGTATTATTAATCTTTATCATTTCAAAAATTGGCAATAGCATCCCTCTCTTCATTGCTTTGTTTACATTCAAACGAGTTATTTTCGTACCGTCTTTTGAATCAAAACATATCGTCCTTTGAAAAAAAACTAGTGTTTTAGAGTTTCAAAATCAATTATTTAGCCTTTTATTTTCTTTGTTGAAACGAACTCAGTATGCCAAAAAAGCTAGATCTAGATTCGATCAGAAAAATTTGATTTCTGTAAATCACTTTATTCAAGTAGTGCAAGGTGTGTTCTAATGCAAGTGCCTCAGAATTAAAGGATATACAGTTTGATTTGCGAAAGAAATGTTGTAGATCTAAATCCGAGGAATGACAGAAAATCGTATATTTGATTTGCAGATTTAATATCTGATGTTTTTCTGTTCTGTGTTGCCCTTCTTGCTTTCATCTGGATTGTAAGTCATTGAAATCAAGTTTGTTGTGTTAAATATTTCTGCACTGTCACAAATTGATTCTTTCCATAGAAGGTTGTTAGCTTCGTAATAAATAAAGAAGGCAGCATAATATAAACAAAATTTCTCTTGTATCTTAGTGCTTTGTAGACATGAGTAGACATGGCAGGAATAAACCTTGGTCAACTCGGCATTACTATTCTCATGATCTAAGAGCTCCTTCTAGACATCAGGAAAAAGCTGTTACTAGAATGTGTGAAATATGTTCACAAGAAAATATGATCAGGGCTGCATAGCTAAGATTGAAAGTGACTCTTTCGAAATTAAAATTCAGCATGTGTGTTTCAGCGTTTGAACATGGACATGAGTGGTATTCGTCTCTAAGTAGCATATACACTATATCCATATGACATCTGGAAATGTTTTAGAATTAAAATCTATGTCCAATAGATTTCGTAGTGCGCAAGACAAATGGCATCTAGATATAAAAAATAAGGAGCAAGGTAATATTCTAATTATGTTGTTGTTCTGTAATATGAGACCCATAGGTATCTATAGGATGTTCAGAATAATCAGAACGTTTGACAGGATTGGTACAGCCAGTACTATAATGAGGGATGATTCGAAAGGATTTAAAGTAAAATTATTCATAGTATACCTTTGAAAGTTAAGTACTTGGGACGTACAGAAAGGTTGTGAGCCCGACGATTAAGCGAAATGGGCCGGAAGTGGAAAGAGAGAAGCCTCCAAACATAGACATACTGTGAAGTATAGGGAATTCGTAATTAAGCAAATGTTAGGAATCTGGTAGAAATGCAGAGAGCAGAAGTAGCCTTTATTCTATATTGCTAGTAAAAGAAATAGCAAACAAATTCTCAAATGCCCAACAGGACACAGTGGCTAATTCTACGAAATAGGAAATTTTAGGATTGAAATTTGTTGAAGAATTACACTCTAACCCTAATTCTGACGTAAACTCTATAAAAAAACTTACATGGATTCTTTGTGATCCAGAAACTATTAAAAAAGTGTTGCAGTATGTAAAACTTACACGTAATTCAGAAAGTTTCATAATGTGATGGAATTGTTCCAAAAAGAATTTGTTGAACTTATCAAACACTCCATGACTGAGAATCTCATATTTAGCATCATTCTTTTCAATTCTATTTTTGGATTTTTACTGTTTTCAAAAAATTAGTCTGATGTGGAACTGATTTTGAAGTTGTTTTTTTGTATGATTTGGGTTTTGGACTGAACGAGACATTCTAAACCATCCGTTAAGACAGTCAAGAAGAGAGTAGCAAAAAGGAAATGCTATAAATTTGAGGATAAAAAGGCAGTACCACCACTCTACAAATCTCGTGTAGAATTTTAATCTTCCAAAAAATCTACCTACTTTGTGCTGATTGAACTTTAAATGTGTTCATTGAGGAAATGATACTCATAAGAACGGCGTCACATGAAAATTAATTAACTTTTAAGTACGAGGATGCAAACAAAAAAGACTTTTATGGATAAATTGCTGTTTAGGTAACTTTTGTTCAGCCATATCCCAAAACTATTTGAACTAATGAGAAGTATTTTATTATTGCCAGAAAACTGCCTTCATAAAATGCCTTCTATCTATGGGATATTTGTGAATATAACATTTCTCTACAGCCATGTATGCAACCTTCTTTAGTAATGGCGTAAAAGTCTAAATTTGAGGTTACAGTCAGCCCAACTACAACGTGCAGAGTTTTAGAATGCCTTTCCAGAACTGTAAGTATTTACATTTTGTCGCATGAAAATTCTTTAATAGAGTTTTCTGAGAACATATTTCTTTGAGGAAAACTGTCGATCCATTAAATGGATTTCAGAACGTTATTCAAGCATTGATATGAAATTTCTGAGATTTTGTTTCCTGTAACATGTTTGATGCTCTAAAACTAAATAATTTCAAATACAATATTTTTATGCTTCATGTATAAGCAAAAAAGGTTTTAGAAAAATTACTAATTTAGTAACTTATGTTAGAGCTTCTACTCATATCCAAAATTCATTTAAAGCACAAGAAAGATTTTAGAACATAATACAGATAAACTGTCATACAAATATGTACCCTACAAGGATTTATGCATATTTAGAATAAGATTCCTATCTATGGCTGCTAGCGCAAGGCAAATGTTCTGCTTATTTCTTTCAAATTTCTCAATTTTTTTAAAAAAAATATTATTTTGAAAAACTTAATTTTACAATATTTTCATAGTTTGAAACATATGTTGAAAATAATATTGTGGGTTTATATATGTGTATATATATATATATATATTACAGTATATATATATATATATATATATATATATATATATATATATATATATATATGTTATTTCAAAAAATGTCTCCAGGTCTTAGCTGATAATTAATGTTAAAACATCACTTATCTATTAATTTGATTTTGATAAGAAGAAAATATTCATCTTTTTTCATAAATCAATAACGGATATATCTGAATTTTTCTACCTGACAAGGAACATAAAGCTCTGGAAAGTTGCAACTAGAAGTGAAAAATCTGAAAATATCTGCTAATACTTTAAATTAATAAGCATTTCTTCCCTCTGAAATCTCCAAGAACTGAACAGACGTAGTTGATTACATGTCAATATCGTGATCTCCACTTCCGCAGAAGGTATGTGACTACCTTCGGGAGCACTTTTTTTTTCAAATTTTTAAATTTTAACAAACATCATGTTTTAATTAAAATGATTATAAAATCCAAGAATCCCAAAAAAGCAATTCTACTTTCTGGAAATTCTGCATTGGACTTTCAAAAAAATTTGCACTCCATGCCAAACTTCCTATAATAAGTCTCCCATTGAATATATTTCATCACTATCATGTACAAGGTACATAGCTAATTACGCTTTTATCTAAAGTATGAACTAGGATATTTTAATACCCTGAAAGGTGTTGGAGATATTCCAAACTTTGTGAACAAACTGAATTCTAAAAAAATCACTGATTTTTCACTAAAAGTCATTAAAATAAATAAATATAGGCAGAGAGCTTTGATTCTAGTCTACAGACAGCTAGAAACAACAAAACATTTTGGTCAATTTCATTAATATCTTAAAGACATTTTCCAGCAAAATGATGCTCTGCTGCGTAGAAAAATATCGAAAATTCCACTCTCTGAAAACGCTTTAAAGATTTTCACAGTAAAAAATTTCAGCACATCTTAGAATCTTAAAACTGCCATATTTACAAGTCAAACCTTCACTTGATTTTAAACGATTCTCTTTGTGTTCTTTCTGCTTTCTTGATTTTCCTTGAATAATTCCATGTAGTAGATAGTTAGTGGCGTCCTCGATATCTGAATTAATCCTTTTTCTACAATCTTTCTGCGTAATTTTAACTACTCCATGGATAAATTTACATTTAAAAAACACTTGAGAATGTAATAGTCTCAAAAAATAAATGGAATTTAAATTATAGCACTGGAATTTGAGCTCCAAAATGATTTTACTGTTGTAATTACTGTTGTAAGGTTGTATTTTTTTGCAAAAAAGGCTCAAAACCATAATAAAACAATAAAATAAGAAATGAAGTTTAAATCTATATATTTATTGCATTTATATTGCTTGGGAATCTAAATATAGTTGTTCAAATTAATTGTTTGTATTTTAAGGCCTTTCAATTTACCACTCTGCACTGAACTGTCGTACCTGGCTATTATTTATGCTATACTTATTTGTAATTATAGTAGTAGAAATAAAAAATAAAGCATTTTTAGATACCTAAAACGTCCGCCTATAAAATGAATAAATAAATAAATTTCGAAAATTTTCGTAATGAGGACGAGGGGTGGTCAAGTATACCTTACATAGTATAAAATTACTCCTAAACGATGAAATATCAATGTCCGTCTGAAATTATATCTATTTTAATTTGACTTTGAGGTTTACATTGAAGAAGTAGTATTTCTTTCATAAAAATTTAATCACACAACGAAAAAACTAGACTTATGCAAAATTATCGAGAAAATCAAAGAAGAAATTACACTATTTTTCTAGCTTAGAAAATAAATTGGAATGATTTTGCAATGTGAAGCAATTTTGAAAAGTGCTTTGTATTAAAAAGTTGAACTTATGAAAGAGTCGCAAAAATTAATATTCAAATAACTGTATTATTTGGTTTTGTCCTTTTCATGCTTCATTTTAACAGGGTATTTCTAAATCTTCTAGTTGCAAAATTAAACCATGAGTATCTATTACTTTACGTTTATATATACTAAAGAGAGAAAGGTTATGTAAACTGCATCCTGAATTCTGTAAATCTAATCGATGATTTTCCTTTTTGAATAGTATTTTTTTCAATTCTACCTTTACTTTGAACTCTTTATTATGTTATATATATTATTTTGTTCTCTTTCTGATATGCTTGAAAATTCTTGTCAACAGAATACTGATATGAAAAGGCACAAGCAAATATTCTTTTATCTAAAATGAAAAATTAATTTACATTTTAAAATTAATTCATAGTATCAGATTTATTGGACAAAATCATAATATCTATAACACAATTTATTCACACGTTCAAAACTTTTACTGGTAACTTTAAAATTTTGTGTATATATATATATATATATATATATATTTGATTTCAGAGTAGTTTATTCCTTCGAATAACATTTTCTATGATAAAAATTTTAATGTGGGTGAGATTTCCAACAAAAGAATAAATCCTATTTCTACTCTTTTATTATAAAAACTATCACCAAATAGATAAAAATGAAAACATGTAATATGAGACTAATCCAGTTTACATTAATTCTACCTAAAAAATAATAGAAAGTTAACTGAAAACACCCTTAAAACGTATGTATGTGTATTCATAAACAGAGAAAAGTGAGAGATTTGATAGATCTTAACTATATATTTTCTTTTACTTATCTTATTTCCAAGTGAATTTTATTTTGTCCCAAAGGATTTTTTTATCAAATATATTTTTAAATACGTAGAAAAAACCTCGAAGCACTTTTTTCGAGAGAACGATCTATAACTAACTGATTCAATTTGACTTGTGCAATTCGAAGAAAGTAATTATAAATCAAATCATGAAAAACAAGTCTTCTCTGGAAAAAAACCGTAAGAGTGGTGGAATTAAAACATGTCGTAATCTCTGTCGAAAATTCAATTATAGTTCTATTTGAGAGCAATGTTAACAAAGATCCTTCCTTGGCTAATCATTTTTTATACTAAGTGAACCTGTTTAGTCTTTTTCAGAAGTCTTAAAAACTCATGAATTGTTTATTCGGCTTATTGAGCAAATTAGTTTTTCTTTCAAAAGACTAATGGTACAAAAATAACACTCGCGCTTTAGGTTAGATATAGAAAGAACGAATAAAGACATTAATCTTCTGTACTTTTTCGTATTATCGCCGGTGGTTCATTGGTGTCTCAAAATATATATATATATATATATATATATATATATATAATTCATGATATCAAAAATTAATTATATTATTTATTCAATTATGCTGATTCATGGTAAGATTTTTGGTTGTGGCAACATGTGATGTCAATATGCATGGCGGGCTATATTGAAAGAGATGAATTCTGGTAAGTTTAAGAGGAGACACAGATTAGTTTATGTTTAATGTAAAGTCAGGGTATTTTATTGAATTATGTATTTCCTGCCTTTAGTGCAATATAATGATATTTACATATTTTATCCTGAATTTTAGTCGTTTCTATATAGTCATGCTTTATAGTTAGGGTTAGTATAAGACTTTTCTTTCTAAATTCTTTCATTTTAGGGTAAATTACCCTGTTTGTTTTTTCAACAACAATAGTAACAGGGATGGTTTGTACAGCAAAATTAATTTAACCTGGCTAAAGCTTGTCCACAGTCAATCTGCTATTTTAATTGTTGAAAACTCCATTTACTTGGATTGCCTATTTCATTATTTTTAATAACAACAGTGTTCTTTCACTTGTTGACATATAATGTTTAAACTTGATTTTTTTATGGTATCTTTAGTAATTTCAATTTATTAGATTTTATTTAAAATTGATGTATTGTTCAAATAATGACTTTTTGATATAGGATTTAATTCTTGTTTACTTTATTTCTGTATGATTATATACTAGTTATATTTGGATTTATATTATATATATTGGAATGGTTATTTCTGAATCAATATAGATTATATTAGCAAGGAATTAAGTTCAATTTTAAAGTGAGAATATTGTTTCATTTGGTCCGAAAATTATGTTATTTTTTCTTTCAATATGTAAGTACATTTTAATTTTGAATATTATTTTTTCATGGCATTCTCAAAACATATAGCAAACTGTTTTAAAAAGAAGGTTTTTGCGGAAACTGCGGTTGAATTGGATTAAGAGCTTAAATTGTAACACACAGTTTACAAACTGTTAAAAGTAATTATTCCATTTTGTCTGAAACGTGGATTACACTTCATTCAAAGTCTAAAATAGTCTTTCATATTGGTAGCTTTGTTGGATATTTCTTCTTTATAGGCATAGTTTTGGATATTAGAAAAAGACGTCCACAAATTAATTATTTCTCCAAAATCAAACATAAAGGTATTTAAGAGATATTTCATGATGATGTAATAAATATTTCTCCACACGCCCCATGAGGTAAATAATTCAGTAAACTATATATGGTGTGTTCAGATGAAAGTGGATTTGTGGTTTTAGTGACATTATTCCTTGACCTTGACATATCTCTGTTCAATAGAGGTGTATTTCAGGTGAAATCTGGTATGAAACGGTTAGTAGCGGTGGCTGGTTTTGTGTAACAGAAGCAATTAAACAAGTAATGTTATGCATGGACTCCTGCAAACAGCCTGGCGCTCAGTGAACCGCTTTCTTCCGGCAGAAAGAGTAAATTTGATCGGAATTTCCAGTACAACGAAAAAATATTTGGAAATGAGTTTATGTCATGTGCAGTTTTTCGATGGTGTGGTGATTTTAATCATGGACATGCAATGAACTGATCAATCAAACTTAATGTAAACTTGGCTTAAAATGTGTAAAGAGGGACCAGAAGCAATTGGTGACCTTCCTTTCCTGGCTGACCAAGTTCAACGGGTTTTTCCGATATCAGGAATATTAATTCCATATTAATTGGGTACCTGAAAGTCAGACAATCAACCAACAATGCTACCTAAGTGTCTTCATTACACTAAGCCAACAATTATGATCTGTGGAAATGCAAATCGTTACTTCGACCCCAGGACAATTCCCCAAACCACAATTCAGTATCTGTTATAATGTTTTTTGCCACGCACGGGATCCCAATCGTAGAAAAACAAGCCTAATCAACTTACATGTTTCGTATGATTTCTATTTATTCCCATGGTGAATTCAGTGCTAAAAGAAACGATGTGTGGGATACAGTGAACAATATGCAGACAGTGAAAGCAAAAGCAAAGAGGTGATGGCAGGGTTTTGACTCTTTTATCTGGAGAAGACGTTTTTCTTCCAGCCCCTTTGTCACCGGCGTTTCTTGAATGTCAACGAAACGAATTGGAATCTCTCAATCTGTGTGGTAATTTACCCCACTGCTGTAAACTTCCTTTAAGGAGCACGTAAATGGGCTGTGTGGAGCAAAGATAATTGCCCCCCCCAACGCGCTTATCTCCGAATCGATCACAGAACCTCACTTCCCCTCAAAAGAAGCCAATCTACTCAGACCGGTTAAAGTTAAATTTTTAGACCTTCCCGGACTCCCTTGCTCGTTGTGAGAGGGTTAAGAAAATAATTGCGAACATTGGAAAACTCCTCTAGAGATGTGTAAGAATCGGGGATGGGGTCATTGAAAGTAATATTATGGAATTTGTAAACAAATTAATAATTTTAAATGCATCGTTACGGTTATTTTCCAGACACATCTTTCATTCTTGATATTTTTGATATATTTGAAACTTGTAAATAAATTAAGACTTCGAGATATAAACTTGAATTGGGTGGATATAATTTTATCATTGATTTCACTTTACACATAGTTGTTCCGATCATGATAATCCACAAGTAAGCTATGAATCCTCCAAAGTTCATATTGATATATGATTCCATACGCTTATCTTCAACTTTAATACTTTTTTATTTTAATATATAGGTTCCGTCAGAGTTATAGCGGAATAAAGTAAATGTTATTACGTATTGTTCATGAATTTTCCATATACTTAACCATCGAGGGGTTGTGGACATTTGACAGACCCCATACCAATTTTATTTCATTGCAGAGAGTAGTTTAAAAAGAGTTTGTCTTCAGGGGGACAGTCTACCTCAACCATTATTCCTCCAGAATGGTTCCTTTCGGTCTCGGTTTTCCAATCATGGTGGTTTGTCTCAAATCACGTGACATACGATTAAACCCTCAAAGGTGCGACGTGTCAAGAGTTCATCTCGACCCTAAAAATATGTAATTATTTAAAAAAGAAATAGATTCTTTGGTCTGAATACTGAAGAAAATGCTAATACAATTGATTGATTCGAGTACATTCATCCAATTACGTTTCTTGATAAGGAAACTGATTGCTGTTCATAAAACTCATTTCAACAGACTTCAGTGATTAATTTCATTTGATTAGAAACAAAGGCAATTCAACTAGCATAAGCCATTTCATATATTTTTTGGAATGATAGAACAAACGACGTAATACCAATTTGTTTGAAGCATAAAACACATAAGTATGAAGCACAAATTAATTTTCATGAAACTTTTCGTAGGTTAATGATTTACTTTCAACTTTCTTCGCTAAGAGATCAGTGAACTTTGGTTTAAAAATAACTCTTCCCTCGTCCTTCATCGAATAGATTAATAAATGACGCAACTGCTGTCGCACGTAATCTCACTTCGAAAACAGAGCTTGGAGAATGTTTCGAAACCGTTGCCAAAACAGGAATTCACCCGTGAATATGCATCAGGGACACCTGTTACTACATGGTATAATAGATGCACTGCTACCAAAGCGTCGATTACCGATTCTGTCCGGGTAATTCAAAAATTATGATTTTTTCCGCATCTTCCTCCCATAATGTGCAAATGAGTTAATCTTTTGATAAAGTGTGTTTCTCGGAGAACTTAAAGGAAAGTAATCAAGCGAATGCTGTATGAAATCTTAAAGTGTTTTTCTTCCTTTTTTCATTTAAAAGTTGTTATGTTTTGGTAAGTCGGTTTGATGGAATGCGGAATGAAAGGATTGATGCTGTTTATATGTAGATTTCTGCAAAATATAAGTCATTCTGCAGATTAACAAAATTTAAATCTCTATTATCTGTAATATCTTGCAGTATATATATCCATGCTATATATCATAAGTGATTTACAATTTTTTTTGTCAAAACCAATTTTTTTAACGTATTTTGCATTCATATGATTTTAAATATATAAAACCCATATATCTGTATACAGATTCATATTTATATAATTAATAAATTTCTATATTATTCCATATATTTATCTATAATATAAAACAGAGAATGCATGCGTCTGTCACAAGAACTCCTCCTAGACGGTGAAAGGTAGAGACATGAAATTTACACTTGACATTCTGGAGTACATTTCTAGGTCAACTGTTCTGTTTTAAACTTTCAGAATTAATTAATTCTTGAGATATTTAATTAAATATCGAAAAATGACCTCTGTTGATCCTAATGTTTAGACTTTTTTGTCAAATACTTCTTAAATATTTATCGCAAGAAAATTATTGTTGCATCATATTAAAAAGCAAAGAAATTATCATTTTAATGATTCTAATTCAATTGTCGTACAATGTTTTCTCTAATTTTAATTACCATTTCAAACTTCATTTTAAACGCAATTTGTAACAAAGTTTTGTTTTGAAATAAAATTAAATTCAAACCAATTTATTATTTCATTATATCCTTTATTCTCGTGCTTGTGCCACAGTTAAAGTTATTTTTTAAAAAATATTGCTTCCTTTGTACATTTAACTCCAAGAAAAGACAAAGTGTAAGTAAATACTTTACATCCGGTTTTATAACTAAGCATACATAACTTTTACTAAGCATACATAACTTTTACTATGCATGTGTAGTAACAAAATGACGTTACTTTGATTACTATTATGATTCGCGCTTAATTTTTATAAATTTTTAAATGATCCCAATTAGTGTGTAAGTGCAAATTTATTGGGTCCTTTTCTTTCCCAACAACGAAAATCGCGGCGGAAAAAAATGTCTTATTAGTTTATAGAAAAGACCTAACCGCTTAGTGATTTTTCTTAAACTTAAGTGATTTTTCTAAAACAAAAATTTTATAGAGGCTTTTTTTTACATCGGGCTTATTTTTAACAATATAAAGTACAACAAATGTCACAGAAGCCTGAAGAATTTTTTAATACATTCTGAATCTTTCAGATAAAAAAATATATTATTGTCTTTAAGTATGTGTGAAATCGCATTTTGTTAATTCAACAATGTCTGTATCCTGTACATTAAAAAAAATTGAATCAAAATTACAATTTATATATGAACCAAAAACTTTGCTGGCAAGAAAGTTCGTTACAATTAGCTAAATTTCCTCATCTGATATTAAATTTTGAAAACGGCCTTCAAATAAATGCATTTCAGAATGAGTTAGAAAAGAAAACTCCCTTTTAAGTATCCAATATATAGATAAATCTCATTTCAAATTGTCATAATTTTTATTGATTTCCCACTTTAGAATTAAATAATTCTTCTAAACATTTTAAAATAATTAAATGTTTCTATTCTCTACATTTTCTAATGATATACTTCTTCCATCTAAATTAGATGTCTAAATTACTTTATTATCATTGAAGTTTGGAAGGAATCCAAATTTTGAGGGGTTTCTTTTATTTCACTGCGACCGGAAGGCAGAAAATATTCGTAATTTCGTGAAAAAATTAGATATACAATAAAAAATTTTCATATTAAATTAATATGTTGAACTCAATGAGTATGCATGAAGAAAAATAGCATTCTGTAAGCTAAATATACAGATACTACATTATAACAATTGTAAAATCTAAATTACTTAATGATGATAAGAAATGGGATGGTAATGAAATAACATTTCGATTTCTTTTCCGAGAAAACTTATTTCAAATGAATTAATATTCAGGAGAAACATTTGGTAAAGATGTTAAATGTACCTCATAATTTATTTACTCCTATTTTATATTTGTACCAAGGCAGCACATGCAGGGTGAATTTAAAATCATGGGAAAGGCTTTAAGGATAGCTAAAACATGCAAATATAAATTATCTTTTCAATAGTGCATCGTGTAGCAAACGCAATTTGATTTCTTCGCCAGCGAATTAAGAAAATGGCAATATAGATAAATTGCAAAACTAAAGTTCAATGCATTACAAATTTATAATGCTACAACAACACAGTTTCATGAATAACAGTGTGCGAAGAGTGTATGGCATCGGACTGCAAGTCCTTTGAACACTTACTTTAACTTTTTCATTACGTCATTCCGATCGGCACTAACGTCGCTATTGAACCGGACCCCACTCCATGGGTGCACTCATTGTACGTAAACAGTGTATGGCGTTTGATTTTAGGTCTTATACCTGAACAACGCCTCCTTGGCACGTTTTTGGAAGAAAAGAGGCTTTTCTTTAAAACAATATATTCATAATTTCTACATGAGCAATGATTTTTTATAATTAAAACATATTTAATATATAATATAATGATTAATTATTGTTCGCATGAAAGATTCCGCATATAGCCGGCGCTTGTTTCTGGGAGTCACATCGTACAAGCCTATTACAGCCCGCTGTCTTCTCGGCGGGTTGCTTTGAGAATGCCGGTTTCGGCCGGCGTTAGTTGCAAAAGGGTTACGTACTTCAAAGGTTTATTTCTGAAATTGCGTTCTACTTGCCAATGTATCTGCCATTATGGATACGACTTGCAATAATGGTATTTATACAACTGTGTTGTTTTCAAATTGTGAATTTGTATTTCATTAAATCTATGGTTTACATTTTATCTGACATATGCAGTGTCTTTTGCTTATTCACTGGCAAAAAGGCAAATATAGATGTCCACTTTCTCGCTTGGAACCGCATATACTAAAGTAAATATGACTAGTTTTTGTGGAATGACCAATATTGTATATGAAAGTGAATGATAAAACAAGTATGCAATTCTATTAAAACAATTATACGTATGCAATTTCCTTTTCGAATGCTCGTGTTCTTTATAACTAAAGGGAAATATTGTCTTAAAGTTGTTAGAACTCATTTTGCAAATTCATTTTATTCGAATCATTTTTTATATTTAGATAAAGATTATACTAGGATAACTTTTAAGCAAAGTTAATTTATAAAAAAATAAATATAATGTTGTTTTTCATATTTTCAAAAATAATTTTCATAATCTTATTAATTCAAATTTTATTGAAAGAAAAATAAAGATAATTTTCTCCTGCAGCATGAATTTAAAACTGATAAACGTTTTCCTGAAAAGTTCTTAAACATATAAGAACTAATAAAATCGTGTAATGTTTCACAAAAAATTCGATTAACAATACAAAAGGTTAAAACAAACATTTTATTCAACTTCATTTAAGATCTCTGTTTTAAAATCCACGACGGATAAAACTATCCAGTACATTACTCTGTTTACTTATCGTTGCAAAAATTCTGTCTGTTGAAAGAAAAAATATAAACTTCATAACGATTATGTACTTACAGCGTCACAACATTGATGTTGTTAAGATAATATTTTGAAAATATTACATTATAGATATTTCATATTTTTTATTTAAAGTTTCGAAATTCAATTCTAAATTACATTTTAAAGGGCAGAACGGTATGAAAGAGTTTCCTTAGCTACAAAAGTTATTGGATTAAAAAATGTTTTTGTGTCAAGATTTCTCAGTTTTCAGAAAAGTATCAGCTTTTAGACAGGATAATATTTAATTATTCGAAGGAGCTTACTTTGACATATTGAGTAGTAGTCTATGAAAACACTCCAGTTTCATGTTTTATGAATATTACATTATAAATTTTAATTTGCAAATAATAATGTTGTAAAATAGATAATTTTAATCTTTTTGCAATACGGGCACCCGACTGAGTCCCAATTTTGTTATTGCAATAAACTTTAAGCGACTTCGTCAGTCTTGCGTATAACATATAACAAAGTTAGGTTGGTGTGCATTCATTGGCTACTACTATAATTGAAATGTCCAATAAATTTGAATGCATTGGATTTAGAGATATTTGAATTTTGTTTTGTAAAAAAAAAGATTTATTTATGGTAAGTTTTCAATGTGAAGCCCGTTGCATGGTTTTTCTTAATTTTGGATCATTTTACAGTATTTAAGAACATTTGCAGAATAAAAAGTGTTAAAAATTAAAGTTTATCTTCCAAAAATGAAAAAAAAAATATTTTTCCCTTTTTAATATGATTTTATTTGTTATAAATTTAATGTCAAAACGTGGAAAAATTCAAATATTTGTGAGATTTAATGATTAATGTTTTTAACTGTGTTCCTGTTATTCTTCATGTTAAGGATATGAAATTTATTATTTCATCGAATGACGTGCAAACATTGAAGAGTAAAATACAAAAATGAATTTTGCATTGGAGTAACTGTAAGAAACTATTGATATTTAAAATATATTTTAATGAATTTAAGCTTGCCATTTTGTTCAGGAGTACTCCCTAAATTTTTACGTAAGTGAATGTATTCGACGGCCTTTCTCTTAAAATTAAAGATATATTATGTATACTGACTGTGATATATTTAATGTTCTTTATCTTTCTTGATAACTCTTCGCATAAACGTTTACTTTTTCAAAAACCATGCCTGATTTAGTTAAAAGATGCATCGTCTGTAAAATAAAATATTTTCTCTTTAGATTTAAGCGCATAATTTTGCCATCATCTGTTAAATACCATATTTTAGTTTTCCACAAGAAGACAGATTTATTTAAGAAAAAAAAATTATGATTCTCATATAGCTTTCGTGTATTTATTTAATTAAAGTATTTATATGGTGTCATAATCTTTGAAATAATTTCTATTAATATTTTGTTACTTTTAAACTGGGCGAAAAACGGTCTTGTTACGGACGTAAAAATTTTGAAAATTTATTTTCTCATCCTGTAGAAGTTAATAAATGTATTATGTTTATGTATTACATTTGTTTATTATCCAATTTTATTAACAGTTTGAATAATGTTAAAATTAATCACTGCTAAATGTTAAAAAAACTTCAAACTTATATAAAGTTTATAAGGGGTTTTATATTTTGTTTTTTTATTAAAAGCAGGGTTAATGAAATGAATCTTTCTAGGAACTTTAATTAGAAAGAATATATGCCCAGAGAATTTCATTTACGATTTCAAATCTATTGTCCATTTAATACATTACAAAACCTGATATTCTCGAAAATTCAATCAGGATTGCTTAAATCAAATATTAAAATATTCTTCTGAAGAAAATGATTGAATTTAATAGTCAAGACAGTTAAAATCAAACCCAATAAAATCTTTTGAAATAAAATTTACTTCTTGGGAAACAACAAATCATGAAATAATTTATTAAATAAATGAGACGTTTTTCACATCAGTAATTCATCACCTCAAAACATTCAGAATTTTGCCAAAATTTATCGGGAATTTGTAGGTTTTGAAATGGTAGGTTTTTCTCTTAAGATGAGAGTCAATATTTTCCTGACTACTAATTGGTCGCTTTTAAGAAAAATAGAAAGTTATTAGAAATTGAGGTTCGTAAACTTTCCGTCTGTAAATTTTTTTCCTTCTTAGGAGTTTTCTGATATGCAAGAGCGTTATATATCTGGTGTGTTGAATGCTAAGAGTAGCTGATTATAAATTCCTACGAAGTCAAGGAAAATATTTGTAGAATGCAAGAAAATATAATTCAGAAACTTATCTAGGTGTTCTTCTCTTGGTTTTGATAAAAAGACGGCTATCTAGAATTTCCTAGAAATGTTTATCTTAAAGCGGAAACTTCTCTTTCGACGCTGAAATTCATTCCATCAATCAAATTATTTTTACTTAGATTTCCATAATTTACTACTTACTTAAGTACTTCTCTTCAGGCCAGAAAATTCAGAAATTTTTACACTTCACCTCTGGATCTTATTTTCATATTTTATGTTTGAATCATTTATAATGAGAATAAATCAGTGTGTTCGTGTATAAATCAATAATATTTTATCCTTCTTTTAAATTTCACTAACTTACTCCGCGTTGCTTTATGATAAATAATGCATTGTACTAAGATTTTTCAATCATACGTATATTTAATTTTTATAAGAATTATTTAGTATATTTCTTGCTCATCTGAAAATTTTTCAGTATTTTTTGCGTTTATAATACTTCAATTCCTTAATAGAACTCTCCTGTTTTTCTTCCGTTATTGATTTTGTCTTTTCTTTCCTCATCGCTTTGACATTTCTATTACTTGTTGTTGATTTTTTGGTACTACAGTTTCCACGTTGAAATAAACAAAACATGTTGTACAACTGCTTCCTCTGTGCTATTTTTAAAAATGCAAACATTGTTTGTTAGGATTTTCATGAAGTGAAAATAGATTTTTCTGTTTTCCTTTAAATCCAGCGTTTTTCTTATTTTGGACAGAACAATCTTCGCTGCATGCAAAAAGATTTTAAAAGGTCTGTGTTTAGCGAAAATTGGATAAAACTACATGTTTGAATACTTATTTTTTCCGAGCATTTTTATCTTCTTTTTTCGATTTAATTTTGCCATATTATTTTCTTTCCTGATGTACTGATACTATTTATGCTACAACAGAAAAGCATTATGTTTTTTTTCTTTTCTTTTACATTTTTATCTTCTTATAAGTAATCTTTATCTCACTGAATTGATTCGATTTTTTTCTTTATTCATTGGTTTATTCAATGTTCTTTGAAACCAAAAATACTTAAACAACAATTCAGATAAAATCATGCAAATTGTTAATAGCAGTTTTGGCTGATTTGTCTCATTATTTCACACACAATTGTTTTTCACACAATACACACAATTTTTAATATTTCTGTCTGTTGTCTACTAGCTTTTACTTGAAGTAAATTATTTTTATTGGAGGTTTTTTTTGGTGTTCTGTACAAACATTGAAAGATTTGCCACTTTCGCCTCCAATATTGGTTTAAATCTTTAAGATTTTAATTTTAAATTTAGATTTTCGGAATCTCCATTCAGGTTTTCTCAGCCCTGTTTCGGACCTGCCTTTATATCTTACGCCGACACACTTCCCGATTCCAGACAATTGTAATGAAATTGATCTAATCTTAGAATTAACAGGAAGATTAAATTTCAAATGATTGCTTGAACAAACCATTCCCTGTCTATTTTTTAAAAGTTTCCATTGATTTTCTTTACTAATTATTCTCCATTACATATTAACAATAAATTTATTTTACGACCTCGTGATTAAATGTTAGGATTTTAGTATACTTTTATAAGTTTTTCCGCGAAAACACAAACGCTGAAGCGTATCTATAATTTCGTACATTTGGCTAAAGTTTTATCAAATGACATAAAGACATTTTATTTATTTTTTCTAGAAGAATTTTATTGGAATTTATAGGGAACAGCAAACATTGTAAAACCTGAAAAACTGACCAAGATTGTGGTTTTTTACTTTGATCATTAATAAACTGACAAATTACCAAAAATCGTCTGGAATAAGATTATTTTATATCTATATTCGTTCGATTCTCATAAGCTACTTTTTATAATTTAGATCGCTATACTCTCATTTTAAGTATATTCTTAGCATTTTCCAAAGTTTTTAAGCTTTATATTTAATTTATTATGAAAGTGTTAGGAAGATAACATATCAATGCTATTTTTGTATGTATTGAATTACATGCGTAAAATTTGAGTGTAAAAGTAAGTAATATGTGGGTTATAGGGTCCAGAAATTTGAAAAAATGTTCTTTAATGTCATTAAGTCTTTCTCACTAAATTTATTTAATCGAAACATCTTTTTAAAAGCAATGGAAATTCTTTACTTAGAGCAAATAATGTTGGCGTGTTATAATTTTCCTACCTCATTTTTTAAGCTACATAAATGTCATGTCTTCATTATTCATGAAGAATTGAGATAGACAATGTACTTCATAGTAAATTTTTATTATTTTCTGTCTGACCTGAAGCTCATTTATTCCATTTTTTACGTAGACTGTCACAATATTATCACAGGAAATGTGAAATATTGAGCAAAATTTGAGTTCTGTATTGTGCCAATATTTCCATCACTTCTAAATATCCTGAATTTATTGCTCTGCTAGGTAATTAAAGCTTCCATTTTTTGCAGGAAAAGGAAGAAGACGTGGCAAATTAAGGATTTAGATACACTTCTTTGATTAAAACTTTCTTTCAAGAAGAGCAACAAAGACTAAATAATCAATCTTCTCTTTCCTTACTTTTTCAATAGATATAGAAAATAAAGATTAATTACTATATCTGTATTTAAACAATTAGTTGCACGTTTAATTTAGTTTTTTTCAATCTTTATTGAATATCAAAGCAAAATTAGTGTTAAGATAACTAATGGGGAAAGTGGATCTTGAATAAATTTATCTTATTATTGTGGATTTTATAATGCTGAATCCGAATATGATAATATAAAAACTCCGAATCGCCGCCTTTTTTCCATATTTCAGCATTCTATATTTAAGAAAATAAAATGTTTAGCGAATTCAAACTCATAACCTAAATGCAAATTAACGAACCTATTTCGTCAACGACAAGCATATGACTCATAAACTTTCTTTTGCTCTAGGTCATGTGATCTGCTTCGTGCTGCAGATGACGATTTCTCTCATACTTTGTAGTTTGAAAAAGTAATCTAGTATAAAAAATAGCGCTCATCGCATCAGATGTTAGTCGTTCCAGGGGCCGTAATGTGGCGTCAAACAGTGGGTAGTCGTAGTTTTTAAAAAATACCTTCTCAGTTTTGTTATATTTATGGTGAATTCATGATTACGAAAAGATTGAAGGAAAAACACAGAGCTCATCTCCATGAAAACGATGGAAGGCGAAGATGATGACAGCTTTCCACTGAGGTGTCAAAGATTAGATTAAAAAGCCGTCGAAGACAAGGGCTCCCAATCACTTTTCAGCTCCCAAGTTATAAGCAATTGGAGCTCTAAAGAAAAACTTTCATTTCAAAAGCTATTCTTTGTTATAATTCATCTAATTTCAATTGCCTTTCTATTTTCAAACGTACGGGAGTTAAGGGAAAATGAAAATTTCAATTCCTCCCCATTTCCACAGTCTTTGAACTGAACCATCTACGGACTTGGACAAGATTTTCACCCTACAAGCAGAGAAGAACACGACTCCGTGCGCATGCGCCTAGAATCATTCATTGAGATCCCTGATCAGTTGGATGGGCAAAGAGTGAAAAAAGCAAATGTTATAAAAGATTCGAAATAGATTGCAAACGCATACGTAAAAAAAGGAAGGTATAGAGTGTGAAAAATATCATTGGTATTAAAAAAAGAACAGAAATAAATAAAAAATGGGCAAATATATATACACAAAGTAATAAAAACAACATAAATTATGCAAACAAAAAGAGCATTGGGTAATAATAGCATAAAAAGAATATATGCACAAAACATAAAATTATATAAAAACGAGACAAAGAATATGAGTACAAAGAAAGATGAACATGCTATCCACAGAACACAAATGAATATCATACATAACAAAAAGATCATACTTTGAGTAATTATGTTTTTTAAAGTAATAATAATGTTAATGATAATGATTTGCAAATGGAATGTTAATGGTCTAACAAAATTGATGAAGTAATATATTGTTTGGATTTCTAAGCTTGAAGAGCTAGCTGTTGTTCACAATATGACGAATAATATTATGAACGTTGAAATTATTATGTTATCCTTGAAAGTAGTGTGTCTGCTACTCTTGAACCGAGCTTGCTGGGATTCCTGTTTTGGCTTCCTCATATGCCAAGAATATGTAAGAATCCACTCTGTGGATGTTGAAGTCTATTTCTCTACAGCTGCAGTTTGAAGTGTTGGCCAAGTTGAACCTACGTAGGAATTCAGGGAAGGGTCCATGATCCTACAAGCAACCTATCGTTCGCGGTTAACTCATATCAAAATTACTCTCGTTAATGTGTTCACAGCATAACAATAGGCATCGATTGAGATCCAAGCATACATTATATGGTGATTTTTGAGTGTCGATTTGTGCTCTAACACTTTCTAATGTAGCTACCAAAAGTTTTGAAACTCCTTAATTGCAGAAGAGGGAAAATGCTATGGCAAATTATAATCAATTATAATTTTGTAATAGGGCATATTTATAATTACCATGAATATATAAGTAGTATCAGTTTTATGAAAAAAGAAAACATTAAAACCCCATTTTCTTGAAACAGAAAACAATCACGAAATGCTAAAGAATATTTATTTTTAAATTAAATAATTAAAGATCGTCCACAAATCATATAAGGAGCTTAGAAAAATATAAATTATTTGAAAAATAAATCTTTCAACTTGCTTGCTTTGTCTGAAATAATAAATGTTTAGTTTGCATTTTTATTTACAGAGTTCAATACCATAGCGACTCGCATATTCTTTTGGAAGAAAGTGATTTAGAAAAAGTCTTAAAGTGTGGAATAGTGAATTCCTGAAAGAGCCTATCATGATTAATAAAGAATCCTACATAGCTTAAATTGTTTTTTATGTTTATTAATAACAAAAAACGCGAACTCAGAAACAGAGTTTACTAAATAAAGACTCATCTATGCGAAGGTTTTTGGTATTTTCCATGGCAGTTTTCTGGTGAATAGGATGGAAGCGTTCATTGCAGCTTGACAGAAGAAAATAAATTTGAGATTCGTGACTTTAATTAAGCAGCGAAACATATTTTCAAAACGCATATTTTCAGAACAAAAGACTCCAGTTAATCAACGTTGACAAGAATTTAATAAGAATTTGGAGACATCGGAAATTTATTTGAATGCCGTCGCTCAGCGCTTGCCAAGAAAGAATATTAATTAGAACAATTTTTTCGAAGTATTCAGCGCCTTAGAAAGATAACCAAAAAAGTATGTATATAAACAGCAAGAAAGTTAAATAAGCATAGCTACACAATTGCCGGAATTCAGTTTCAAAAAGATATAGCTTGCATGATCCCTCCAAAAATAAAAAATAAAGATAAAGATATAGGCAACAAATGAATTATGATTACTAGATATGTAATGAATTTTTTACTAACCGAAAAATTTCTATCCTAGTGCTTAATTAAATGCTGCATATTGATGAATTCGTTCAGTATGTGATAATAATTTGTATCCTCTGAAACGTGATACTGTGCTTTCGTTATGCAATTTTATGTCTTTTAGCCTGATTTTCTCTTGACATGAAAGCACAAGAGACAAACATGAAATATGTTTATTAGTCTCTCATGGTATTTTGCTGCTGTGATACTTCCTTTCCCTAAAAGTTAGTCATATATCTGAGACTGGACGACGTCATTCATACGTGAGGTGGAAGTGCACAAGCAATTAATATTTTTAGTAAAAACAATATTATTGACTGCATAAATCCATTAGAAAAAATAGAATTGCTGCTGCCATCTATTTTCTTTATTAAATAATAAAAAGCATTATTTCTAATAAATAGTCAAAAGACTATCTGAATGAAAAGGAAGAAGCTCATAAAAATCTGGTTCCGACTAGAAACCACAGCCCTCGAAAAGGTCAAAGTAAATCAAAGATAAATTCAACGTTCCTTCCTTTAGAAATTGAATTCTTGTCTTATAAAGCAAAACAAATTTATTTATTATAAAGGGGGTTGTTTAATTACAGCTATGATAATACTCCCCTTCTGTAGTTAAATTAAATTTCAAATAACATTTTTTTTCTCCTACCTGTTATAATCCATCGATCCATATATCTTTTGAGCATTGTCCTGCTACTTTTTGGCGCTCAGCATAGAAAACAAAGGAACGTAATCATACATCCAAGTTTATGCATACAGGCAATGCGTACCAATCGCCATCATTATATTTCTAATATGATGGAGCGTATGTAAAAATCATATTATACCATAACATATCTGAAAATTCACCAATTATATGAACAGCTTTAAGTACATATTTTTTATCCATTTTTGTATATTATTTTACTTTGCCCTTGTTAACATATTTTTTTTAATTTTCATTTTGTAAATTGTTTTATACTTGCCATTAAATGGAATCATACTATAAGCTGCATAATCGAATTTGATCTTTTGGAGATGAAAATATATATATTATAAATTGTATTAATTGTTTAGTATCAGATATGTTAGATGAAAAACATCATTTATACTGAAAATTAGTATACTTTACATTCAAATATTTTATTGCAAACTTTGCTTCTTTTGGGTACATTATAATGTTTAATTTTATATCTTTCTTAGAATTCCATTTTTTTCAAAATGCATTGGTTTTAAAAAAATCCATAATGTGTTAAAATATATTCAACGAAAGAAATTTCTTCGAAAACAGAAGAAAAGAAAGGGTAGAAGTAGTACAACAGTATACATCCACCTTTCCATTTATAAAATTAATTATAACATAAAATATGTAATGCATAATTTACTCAAGTATTAATCTTAATATGAATGCAGATAACTGGAAAATCCTTTAAAGATGTAGATTTATATATTTCAAGCAGATAAAAAATTTGAATTGAGACCATAAATTTTCTCTTACTGTCTTATTTCCATCGAAATTTTTATTTTACGCTAGAAGAAACTTCCAGAAATATTTTTAAAGCTATTTTAAATACCCCGTCTCAATTTTTAGAAATACGGAGGAACTAGAATGAACTAGATCAGTTTGACTTGTACAATTCTAAGAAAGTAATTATAAATCAAATCATAGAAACAAGAATTCTCCAGAAAAAATTAAGAGGGTTGGAATTAGAACACATCCAAATCTCTGTCGAAAATTTAATTATAATTCTTTGTGGGGCGTTGTTAACAAAGGATCGTTGCTGGACTAATTTTCTTTACTGTAAACGGCTTTCTTCAAGTCACACAAAACTCATGAATTATTTATTTTGTCCATTAAGCAACGAATATTTCCTTTTCTGGTACTTGTGGTACAAAAATAACCGTCTCAAATTGGCTTAGATATCTGCCAAAAGAACAAAAGGGCATTAATTATCAACAATTTCACTTTAATCTCGTCCATTGACGAAAGGCATTTTCGAAATCAAAAACGTTTGGTAGTGTCCATTTCTGGAAGAAAATTAGCTCATTTTGGTAATGAATTTGGATAAAGTTTAATGCTCTATTTCGGTCTCCTTGGATAAGAAAATAATTTTGTTTCGAATACAGAAGTACATTTATATTTTAGGTGTTTTCTTGTAATCTCGACAAGCAAATACCGTGCATTAACGAAACAGACTTCCTAAAAAAATGCGAATTAATGGCTTTATCCGGATGGATTTAAAGGCCAATTTATGATAGAGAATCATTTTCTCTTATAAAATTTTAAAATTCTAAAAATATTTATTCAGTATTTTGTACACAGTCAAAGTTTAGAAAATTGTACTCCTTTAAATCATTACTAAAAACCCGTTTTCAATAAGGCGAGTAAAACAAATTTTACAGTAAAAAATGCTGTCTCAAATTCATTCTGTCTCAAAATACTATATATTAAACTTTTACTAGGATAGCTTAAGTATGATATGGTGAATTTTGCCCGATAGTTTCGTAAATAATGCAATTTTTTTCTAAGTATTATCTAACTCTTTCTGACTTATATTATGAGTGTAAATATGCGATTAGTATATACAGGATGATTCCAAAAAACGTGGCGAAACTTTAAAAATAGTTCAGGCATACTATAAGCATCCAGAATCGCATAGAAGCATGGATGCGCAAATATCCTCTGGAGACAACAGATGGCTTTTAAAATAATAAACCGCTAGACAAAATGCCGATATCTTTCTGAATCTTAACGGTATTGAACTGGAAATTTTATATAAATTGCGCTATGTATATGGCTCTGAAATTGTGAAAGAAAAATACGCTATCTTTTGCGCATGCTCAGTAAAAGAATATTTGATACAAATTCTAATGTAATCTTTATTATTCAACTTATTTACATAAAATTTTGATACAATGCTCCTTTAATATATTGTTATGTAGACTGAAAGTTTCATATAATTCAAAAGGAAACTCTGCAGGTAAAAAGCAAAAAAAACATGTGGGAAATTTGGGATTTTTTAAAGAAACTTTTATATCTTTCCGAATATTAGTGCTATTTTTACGAAAATTCATGTGCAAACTTCGCACATCACCCAAAAAATGGATGAAAGCTGCAAACGATTATCAGTTTTCTGTGAAACGAGGTGAGCCAAAAAATATCTTTGAGAGTATAATTTATTCGATTTTTTTGTTATTAAAAGTAAATCCCTAATCGATCGGTTGGTAGTTAATGAGGAATGGACAATAATGCCATTTAATTTTTCAGGAATTTTTTAGGGCTAGGATTTTATTTGCTGATGATTTCAATCCATTTCAGTAGTATCTCTGCCAGAGTTAGCTCCTCAAAGACACAAATTAAATCTTGATCTTGCCCCGCCTTGGTATATTCCGTAGTTTCATTTTCTCTTTGCATTAAGAAATGAATGATAATTTAGATCTGGCCCCCAGTGTTGTTCTTGAGTCTATGTATTGTTTATTCTTTCTTTCCTTACTGTCTTTCTCTTAATGAATTATCTAAGATCAAAGAAACGAAAGGAATGGTTATCATTGAAGAATACTTAAAGTGCATTTTGAATATTAGTGTCACATATTTTTAAATTAGTTACAATGAAGGCATCAATAAATAATTCAAGTGTTTTGCCGAATTTTTTAACTCTAAAACAAATGGGTTAAAATATTATTAAAATTATATATTTAAACAAGTCCGCAGCTGTAGTAGGTTGACGAGGACTACCGTAAGCATTTTGTTTTATGAATTTTTAAATAAAATCTAGAAATTTGAATCTATCATTGACAAAAGTGGGATAATTTCTCTTCTTGGGGATAAGTGACGACCCAAGAAAATATCCGTATCATGTTGTTAACGCTTGCTGACAAGCTTCTTGGAAACATTCGACGCAATTAGCCCTTGAATCAGTGCTACTTGCGATAGAATATTATTACACCTAACGACGTATAGATGATTATTTCAAGGTTATAATTTTATTCGATTGCATATTTTTTTTTCAAATCACTTGCTTATCTCTTGTAGTCAGTGACATGGATACATTCCTGTCTTATAAAATCGTCTGGTACTCAAATATTAAGCATTGCCAATACGCTGGTGTTTGACGGAATGAAAGAAGGAGAAACTCTTCAAGCGATCTAATGTCATGTATTAACCTATGGAAGGAAAAAAATATAAAGCATAAATGTATACTAATCGATTTTTTAAAATTTGTATTTCTACAGTTATATTTTCGAAAAGACCAAACATAATGTTTGTGATGTGCTTATAACGCATTTAGCACAAAGACACTTAATATTGAGAGACAAAAAATTAGGAGAAAATTTCATCATATTTTATTGGTTAAACTACCCTGAGAATGCTGATTGAATCTTCAAATGAAATGTAAAAGAGTCAATATACTTTTGAATAAATTTGGTAGTGTTAAAATTTATCAATATCAAAGAAAATACAAAAACATGCAGAATACGATTCTTTTCCATAATGAGATTTAATTTTCAAAATCTTAAGCTAGTGCCGAAGTGTTATGCAAAGCATTTACACGAATTTGTTCCAGAATAATGTATTCAATTTGAAATAACCAATATTCAATAATCAAATATTCTATGACAGTACAAAAAATGAATATTTTTAAAATATATAGCAATATTTTTTTTTCAGTGTGACGGTGCGAAACATGAAGACAGTCTGAATATGTCACTTGTTACAGGCCCTTAAGCAGTCACTTTATATAACGACACTACCCTCCAATTATCAATGTCACTGCATCGGGAATGCAAGAATGCTGCCCGGAGTGCTTTTGCAAGCATCAACTCAATTTTTTACTTTGTGAATTATTTCATGAAAATTGAATATTTTTTAAGGATAAAACATTTGCATTTCGCTTTAAGGAAAACTATTTTTATAATAAAATAAAAACAAATATTCTTTCCCTTTTTCAAGTACATTTTAGGCTGAGTGTTTATGGTCTTTTGGAACTTCCAATGTGCTTTTTAATTGTTAAATAACTACTTAAGTGTTGACTAATCTCATTAAATTTTTTTTCTGGATGTTATAAATAAATTTTTTTTCTTTAAACTTTTGAATTATTATTATTTTTTCATTGCACACTATTGCAATATCTTGCGCAGCATTTCATTTAAAATTTGCTGGTGATGTTACTTTTAATCTCAAATATTTATTATTTAAAGCATGATTTTTATTTGACGTCTAAGATTGTCTGAGAAAGCTATGAAGACACATTCAGCTAGACAGGTATTCCAAATGAAATTAACTGGTTTCACACTATGAACGTTAACATTTATTGCACATTTTTGAACTTTATTGGATGCTTATTTTCTAATATTTGCTAAAGAAAGTATTGCGTTTCGAATAACTAATGTCAGCTGTACAACCAAACAAGCAAGGAAAATCATAAATTTTTGGAATAAAGCATTTGCAATCTGCAGAAGAAAATTCTGCTGAAATAAGTTACCAAAACATAAAAACCTAAAAAATCAAATTTTTAGCAGTTTTCAGATAAAATTTTGTTTTCTAATGATTTGAATTAAAATCATTTTCCTGGATTTAAGCGTGAAATTTTAAGTTTAGTTATATTAACGTCCCGTTTTTGAAGCAGCATGAAGGCTATTTTGGGATAAATCTTGTAATTTCCAACCACAACCAGATGACGAGAACGACACCTTTTCTGGCATCTCCTCTCCAAGCTTCCCGCCGCACCAACGGGAGGACGTTTGGCCACTAAGTATGGTTTGGCGTGCAGCAGGCCCCATACACGGCGGATCTTCAATAGAATCCTGCTTCGGACCTGGGGCCCTCCGGCCCCAAAGCCCAGACCTTACCACTAGGCCACCGCGGCCTGCATCAAATTTTAAAAGATTATTCCAGATAGTTTCTAAAGAATCAAGTGTAAGAGTTTTCTTCATTACTACTGTTTAAAAATCTTTTGAAATTAAAAAAATTCTAGGAATAAAATTAAATATGAAAACACTGAATATCTTAACAAAGACAAATATCTAATTACTATATTGTGTCGATTTTTATGTTTCGTATTTATATCTTTTAATTTTGGTCGTGTGCTCCATAAAATAAATAGCAAACAAGTATGGAGCCGTCTTGATCCTCGAGTTTCGAGCGGTTCACAAATTCTGAGCATACATGTCTTTTTGAAAGGAGGAACGGGGTAGAGAGTATTGCTGTTCCTTCAGTATGGTTCAATGAAGCGTTCGTACTACAGATTTGGCCATCATTTGTTCAGATGACTTCGATAGGCTACAATCAACATCAAAATGAAAAGTCCATTTAACAAGTGAACCTGAGAAACACAAAAGAAAAATATGAAGTAAAATATCCGGTTCTTTGTTATATGTAAATTCGCTAATACAAATAATTTAACCAAGTGTTCATATAGTCAGCAGCTTTAGATATTTCTTTAGGTCCATCATGGAATCCAACCTTATCGGTCATTGAGTTTCAGAGTTCTGAATTTGGAAGGACAGGAAAACTTATTCCTCAGTTTCAGACCTGACTATTACTGGGTTCACTAAAAAGCAAATAAAACATTAAACTTGTAGTGGTTAGGCTCCATTCTCTTCTTGTTGAAATATTTTTTCATTATTTTCTTCTTGCAACTTCAAGATGTTTCCCTTAGCTTGATTTCTCATGTCATCAAATTCTAGAATTAGTTGAATTATGTTATTTTCATGCTTCGCTGCTCCTTACGTTTACTTTATTTTTCTCTCCGTCCAACCCAACATTATGTAAAATATGGCGCACTTCTTACTTGTTGTATTTATACTGATCATGTGCGCTGACAACATATTCGATCATTTATATGGATCATCATGAGACAACTTTGGGTAAACACATTTTAGGATCCTATGCATTCGTTCGATATGTCCATTTTCTCTGGGTAATCCAGAGGTAATCTTTACCTATTATGCTCCTTCTTCTGTTCAGTAAGTTTTGAACACGTTTGTAGTAATATATTGTGCATTGATGGAACGCAAAGTAGTATGTGTGTTCATAACTAATATATTTTAATTTTGCTTCTGAATCTGAACTCATTGAGCAAGTGGTCCATAGAATCACCTGACATATATTGCAGTAACGGTAAAGTGCAATTGTCTCTGCTTCTAGAACAATCTGATCGTTTGAAAAGTCAATTTGCAGGTAAGAGTTGTTGGTGAAAGTTAGTGACGGTATTTGTAGATAAAGAAACAAAGTGGCGTATGAAAAAAATTGTATCTCGAGCAGCTAGTGGTTTTTCTATCATTACCTAGTGTTAGATATTTACACAGAAGGAATCTGATGGATAATTTTCTCTCGTGGTTGAAGCTCAATACATCGAAGTTTGCAATTTCAGTTCCAAATACTATCTAAATCTTCCTTTATTCCATGTATTTTACTTCTCCGGGGGGGAGGGTGTAATCGTACATAATATATTTTCTCCAGATGGAATTCCAGGAACTTTGTGATAAGTTTTATATTCTCTAGATATGTTTTTGATTTTGTTTCCATTTTAATGAACTAAATGTTTCAAAAATATTTTATAATTAACTTCCCAACTTGGCAGACGATCAGCGAATACATTCAAAGGAATTTTCTTTTTTTACATATTCATAATAAATTCCTGCCAGTGTTGGTTACCTAGAGACTTTTGTTCTGAAAATACGATCTTTGAAATATGTTTCGTAGTTTAATTAAAGCCATGAAACGCATTTTTCTTCTTTCAAGCTTCACTGAACACTTCCTTTATTAGAAGATACGCCAAACAGAGAAATACGGAATTGGTTTGTCGAGTTGGCGCGACTTTTTTCTGAAGAAATCCTATTTCTCACTTCGTAACATTTGCTCAAAATAATAAAAAATGTGACCGACGTTCTAACATGCAGACTTCTTAGTTATAATCATGAGACGTTTTCCAAGAATTCAGCTATGTATTTAGATAAATGAGCTCTGTCAAACCCGCTTTCTTCTTATTAATATATACTTTGAAATGTTTGGGAATTCTTCTTAAGAAGTTAAAATGAAATAACAGTAATTTTGGAATTCTTCTAACACCTCTAAAGAAGAATTGAAAATATTTTATTAAATTCTTTGTTAATTTCAATTTTTTTAAACATTTAAATAAAAATACATTTTTAAACATTTTAATAAAAAATAAACATGTTTTCCATTATCTCGTAATGCTTCTTTTATTCACCGCTACAATTTTTCAAACTTGCATTAAGCTACTGGCTCAAACTGGTAGTAAACAGTTTTGTAGCGGAAAAATCTGTATACTGCATTGATATAAGGTTTAGTAGAGTAAATTTAATATCTTAAGAATTGACCAAATTTTATAGATATTGATAAATAAATTTTCTGTGATTTATATGAAAGAGCCTTAGCGTTGTAGTCTCTATTTAAATTTCGTATCATTCAGAAGTTTGTCCTCTTAAAATAGTTTTTTGTTGTAGCTACAAATTCAAAAGAGCAATAGAACTTTCCCGACTACATTTGATTTTTTTAAACAAAAAGGTATTACTTGAGCTTCTGAATGTAATTCATTGGAAATCTCATAGGAATTAACATCTGTTCGCACGTAATTGTGTTGTTTTTATTATTACAACTAAACGTCAAGAGAGAGAGAAGAGGGCTCGAAACTTTAAAATTTGAACTAACGAACTGGGGAAACTTAAAACCTTACGAAATTAAAGATATTCTGTGAACTTTAGATATTTTTATTGAAAGATTGATTAAAAAAATGATAGCAGTTTCAAGAAAAAGGAAAACAAAGATATAAAGAACGTACTAATTTTTAAGATAAAACTATATCAAAGAACTCATTATCGGAAATCACTATAGAAAATTAGAGAAGATGAATAAAATACGTAGAAAAAATTAAGAAAGTCAAGCGGAAAGCGATTTCAGAAAAAATATTGCCACTTTATTGAAGGTAAAGCAGTAAAATATATTTCTATTCTAAATAATTCGTTTCGAAAAATATATAGATGTGTAATTAAGCCGCCTAACCGGCCAAAATACATCGCTGGAAATAGGAAATCAACGATACAAGCTGAAGGTCTTATAAAAATTTGGAAAAAAGGGACCGAAACACTCAGAGTAACAAAGCATATAAGAAAGATAAAATTGATGATTCTAAAAAATCATAAACAAAGCGATAAAAATCAGAACTTTATAGCATTGAAATATTTCGTATTAAGCCAGTAATAATAAATCAAACAATTCATCATATATTCCTATTCAATCGTATCTATAAACCCAGGATTATAAGTAAAATGAAGAGCAGCCAGATTGTGTTCTGAAGCACCTTATAACAGTGCAATGAGTCTCAAATATAATTAAATTAATTATAAATATTTTTGAACTAAAGGGGTTATTCGGAACAAACCAAGCCAAAAAGAATGCTAACTTAAGGAAAGAAATAAGAAAATCCGCTTTTGTTCATCATATAAATTGTTAAGAAGAAATTGCTTCGGAAAAAATTCTTTAAATGGTTCTTTCTAGTTTTTCCAGATCCCTATTCTATTATTTTGCATAGAATGGCAAATTCCTTTATAATGAGAAGATCCAAAATATTGAATTCAGGACAAAAAAGATTTTTATTTTTACCTGATGATAATCCTTACAACCTATGCATACGTTTATGAAAATAGATCAGGAAAATTACTCTGCGACATGTTTTCTTTATGTTCAGCATAAAAAAAAGTAAGGAGAAAAATTTTACTTGAACAGAGAGTTCAATGCAATATTGAGTAAAGGAAAAAAGTAGTTGGAAATTCCTTAAAGAGAAATAAATAGCAGAACTATAATAGTAATAGTAAAATGAACTCAACTGTGTATGAAACATGGCCATAAAAAAATTAGAAGTGAACATAAAGAAAAATTGTCAAGCAAAAAAAGGAAAATTATGAATTATGAATCCTTTCTTTCTGTTTAGAGCGTGTGTGAAAATAACCAGTTTAAAAATTGATTATCTATTTCTTGATTCGATTTCTTTTTAAAAAAATATATTTTGTTAGGAGTTGAGGCTGTTTATTTATTTCTTTTCAAAAAAATATTCGGATGTAAAAATATTCTGTTAGCAGCTGAAGCAAACAGTACAAATGTTGCATCTGTTAATTTGTCTAAATAGGTTAAAAAATTGGTTACATTCTGCCTAAGACTATCTCTTATATTTCTATATGAAATGCCCCTAATATGATTTAAATTCTTATCACCTATTTAATATGCATCCAAACGTTCTCTTTTGGCATAGATAAAACTAAATTTATTGAAATGTATTCTAAAGCGGACATAGGTCAAAGTTTCTTCTTTTTTTCGGAATTTTGTCAGAATTACCACCTTTCCTTGCGATTGTTCCGAAAAGTTGTTAGTTAATGAAAATTTTATATTTAATTTACTAGGCTGAAATTTAAAAATAAAATATATACTTTATAATATATGTTTCATCTTTAAGCTATTTTTTTCTTCGTATCCACAGTAATTTTAGAGTTTGTTTCTAATTATAAAAGCGGTAATTTACAAATTAATACTTCTATAAAATATTTTCATTGAACAACTAGCAAAGTAGAAGACTAAAGAAACGCAATAATTAAAATGTCTATATAATATTTAGTTGAGATACGATTTGTTTGTTTCTGTAATATGCGTCATGCTATAACTATCTTCATGAATAACATGTCAATATCTCTTAAACTTTACAGAAAAGTGAAAAGCAAACGTGTATGCCTTTTGGAAAACCACCTTTCCCTGTTGATCGGTATGGTCCAAAATTTGACACAATCTTCTATTTTAGTGTAGTTGTGTAGATGAGTGTATAAAAAATCCTAAGCCATACTCATCCCTCAAACATATTGAGGTTTGATATTAAAAGGTCCAATTACACAAGGTTAGGCAGTCAAATATTTCTTTGACGTATTTCATTTAAACTTTCACACACATATTCCATTTGGGTTTGAAAACCGCATGTGAAATTTGCTGGTACTGCTTATGAGTTATTGTGTTTACAAACGGGTATACAGACATTGTTCTAAAAGTGAACTTTTCCGACTTAAGGAAGTATGGAGTGTGGAAATTGATCGAATCATTCCCCGATTCCCGGACTGGACTCCGTTCTTTCCCCTCCTCCCGATATTTTTTATATGTGCATTATATCAGAAAGTAGTAAGGAGAGATTGGCTTGCTTCGCTTTCTTATTCTATACTCAAGTAGTTATATGTTGTATAAATATGATTCTAGGAAAAGTATTTTTTTAAAGTATGCATGCTTCATGTTCTACAACCAAGCTTTTATCTTCAATTAGCATTCTTTAGGCATAATCAATCTCCAATTAATTTGAAATTAGATGATACGAGGCGGGAGGAAAACGTATGCTATCGTATTTACCTCTTTATATAAACATTGAATTTTATGAAAAATTTCAAACCAAAAAAATTTAAACGACAAGAACTGAAATGCTATTTTATTCTAAAACTAGCCATTATTTCACAACAATATTCATATTTATAAAATTTGCTCATTATCATCAGTTATTAAATCAAAACTTACCAATTTGTTAGTTGATACCGCCCGTGAAATTAGCCCATAAGAGCCTTTTTTTCATATGATACCGTATTGACTTTTGCTTATATACCAAAAAAGTGAAAATTCTTTCTGTCATAAAAATATGCTGAAAATCAGGTTAACGAAAAAGAATACAGATAATGATTTCTTATAAATAAGGACATATATTCACAAAGTCATTATGGTATTTAAGTACAAATAGTAAAATTATAAATGGAAAAATAGAAGAGTAAGTTTTTGACAGATGATATGTCTGTTATTTAAATGAGAATCATTTTCTTGCAAAGAAAAAAAATTAGTGCCTTTGAAGGGTTATTAGGAATTGAAAAGAATAATAAAAAATTAATAAAAATTAAAAGTTTTATTATTTACTGAGATATTTTTTATTCCCTTTGATTGCACTCTTTTATTATTGTTTATAACCTCTACTAAATTTCATTTTTATTCTTAGGAAACAGGACATCACCGTTGGAAATTCATTAAAGTTCACCCTCATCATTAATTTTCTTAAGGTATCCGACTGTGTTCGGAGACATTTTTTTGAAAAATAATATATATATTTTTTAATGTTATTTTTCAACTGCATGTTTTAAAACTATGAAAATATTGTAAAATTAGGCTTTCAAAATAATATTTTTTAAAAATAAAACTGAGAAATTTGAAGAAAAATGACTAAAATATTTGCCTCACGCTAACAGCAATAGACAAAATCATATTCTAAATATACATAAATCCTTGTAGGAGTACATTTTTATGACAGTTATCTGTGTTATGCTCTAAAATATTTCTTGTACTTCAAAATAGTTTCGAGATATAGCTGAACATAGTTACTAAACTGGTAATTTTTCATAAAAAATGCTTTTCGTTCATATTTAAGCACTTAAAAATAATACTTGATTTTAAAATTGACCTTAGTTTTTAGAAGAAAACATCACGCATATTACAGAAAACAATCTCACAAAATTTCATATCAATACTTGAATAACTTTTTGAGAAATCATTGTTACGGTCGACAGTTTTCCTCAAAAATATCATTTCTCAGAAAACACATTTAAAGTTTTCATGCAACATAAAATAATGCTTACAGTTCGGTAATAAAACAGCTGTAACTCCATTTGTGTTTCACGTAGAGTGAAAAGTGAGACAGTTTTAGAAGGCTGGTTAAACAAGCTTCAAAATGAAGTCATAAAACGTTTTTTGATAATTTCATCAAAAGCAACGATTTTAAAGCAGTCGGATACCTTAAAGGCATTTCAAGCTATCCCATATGTAAAAGCAATAGGAACCTTTTCACAAAAAACAAATATTAATTAAATGTGTCTAGACGTTTTGTAATGTATATGGGTAGCGTAAGTATTGGCGTGTAAGAAATTTTTCTGAACTCAACTCTTGTGTTTTGGTTTAAATTTTACTTTTTGACTTGACTCGGCTTTTTTATTAGTGTCTTTCGACAAAGAATTATAATTTAGTGTTAAAATTCATTTATTACATTTAAAATTTAAATACAATTACATGAAACAATTTCAAGAATAATTGAATTGTAACTAAAAAATTGTTTCGTTGCGTTTCCTCATGCAAAATTCGCATATGCAATAAAAATATTATTTTAAACTTAATGAATGTAGAAAATGTTTGCCTTCAATAGGATGGAAATAAAATTATGATCTCGAAAAAAATTATGGGCTTTTTATTACTCAATATCTCTCCAAATCTGTCAAAGTTATGAAGATCATTTAGCAGATATTATATAAATGAAATGACTTTTAGGTTTTTTTCAAAATATCTTTGCTTAAGAAAGTACAAATTGTATGTCTGAAAACTCCAAAATATATTTAGCTTCTCTGATTAATTTTCTAAGCTGAAAAGCCTAGAATGAAAAATTTCAAAATAATTCGAAATGTATTGGGATTATTATCTGAAAACTATAAATTTTATAATGACAATTATTCCTGCCGAGTGTGAAGTTTCTTCTTTATTGTCAAGTTTATTGAATTTCTAGTATCAAAACCTTTGTAAATAAGACTATTGTTGTGTATCTTCATAGTAAAGGAAATCAAATCGAGTGAGCAAATAAGAAAAATATCTTTAACGCTTCTATTATACACATCCATAATTTTGTAGTAAATGTTGTAACCGAATTTATGCGTCTGGATGGGTGCGAGTAGGAGTCTTTGCGTCCATATATACTGATCGGACGGATTTACAGGCATAATTCCAAAGGTGAGCGAATCCGTTGACGTCTAAAACGTAATAATTCATTCAATTGGAAACTCAAATATTTTAACAATTACAATACATGTTTTACAGTTCTTGAAGATTGCGATATGATTCTTAATCGTTTTCTAAAAATGCATATACATTCGCTGCTACAATATAAAATTAGTGATGTGGGATGGGTAAATACTCAGTGAGTAGGTAAATATTTTTTGAGTTTATACACGAGTATTTGCCCCAAACCATCTAGATGGGTGAGAGTATGAGTCTTTGCGTCCATATATACTCAACTTAGAGGCATAATTCAAAGGTGAGTGAACCCTGTTCCGTCTAAAACGTAATAATTCATTCAATTGGAAACTCCAATATTTTAACAATTACAATACCTATTTTACAGTTCTTGGATATTTCGATATGATTCTTAATCGGTTTCTAAAAATACATATACATTCGCTGTTATAATACATAATAAGTGATATGGCGTAGGTAAATACCCAGTGAGTAGTTAAATAATTTTGTACTCTGGTATTTATCCAAAGCCTTGGAAAATAACCCGAAATTGGGTATTTTGCGAAAATAAAGTATTTGTAAATGGTGATTCAAAATGAAACATATAAAATTTATAAATACTCAAAAACTGGGTATTTCGCGAAAGAAAAGAAGTATTTGTGAATGGTGATTCAAAATGAAACATATAAAACTTATATATATAATAATGAATAGTTAATAATATTTTTAAATTAAAGTTTTGTCCAAATTGTAAAAAAAATATTGCTATCAGGATTCCGAATAAAATATTCTAGAACTCAAACGGGATTGGAGGATAATTTACCTTTTCTTTGTGAAGCAATGACGTAATGGAATAATGATTTTTAACACCGTTTTATGTTGTACAGATAGTGTCAGTAAAGCCTCTAATTCTTTATTATCTCGCAATGCCATGGTACAATTCAGACATCCTTGTTTTAATTTAACGACGAGTCAGTCATTCACTTCACATGTATTAATATTACATTAAAGTTCATACTGAAAATCAAAGATGGGGAAGAGGAAAACGATCTATTTAATTTTTTTAATATTAAGAAGGATAAAAGTGTACAATGTAAGTATTGCAAATATATTCGAAAATGAACAAAAATAAAGGACAAGATGAATAATTTAATATTAAAAATTCGAAAACCGTTGAACTATGTATTAGACGGAACGGCGCCAAAATGCAGCAACTTCCAATAAAATACAAAAAATACTTGAATATGAATGATAAAGAACAAGAATAAAATAAAAATATAAAAAATAGACACAATGCATCTGGTGCGCGCAAACGCATCAGCTTCCAGGAATCAGTGATAATAATACAATTCTAACTGACAGATTAAAAAACTCATCAAGGGAAAAAAATAAGATTGCAATAGATACAAAAGCACAATAAAATTGAAAAACGAAACAGAATCCGTACGGAGAACGTTATCAAAGGTCACTCTCCGCCGGGATTTTAAATATCAGAATAGGTATAATTTTCTGTAGAGGAAACGACTAAAAAGACAAATTTTAAGTTCCCTCTTTGACCTGAATTATCCAGTAGATTAACAGAAATAAGAAAAACTCTCCTCAAAAAATACTGCAAATGCCTTTATAACGAAAAAGCACCTTACTTTCTACCTTGGGAATAAACATCAACTCCAACGAAGTCTATTTAAGAATGACACCTAAATATAAGAAGACAAAGAGAACTGATCTGGACGCCAGAAAACCTATCTCCATCTAATGAGAAAAACACAAATTAAAATAGAAAACCGAAAGTATATTAGAAAGTCTCGAGCCCATTTTTAATCTTTATCCCTTATCTCTTTAATGGAATTGACTACTACAGACAGTCTCGTAGAATTCCTATGGGCAGTTTTTTTTCTAGTACATTGGCTAAAGTTTTTCTTCATATCTTTGAAAGAATCTTTATTAAGCCTAAGCTTATTTTTGGTGTTCGGTATATTGATGACTTAATGGTATTTAATTTTAATGACTTTGATTCATTAGTTCATAAATATACGGAAATCTAAAAATAAATAAAACTATCAATAAAATTAATAAATGAAATTATTTGGATTTGATAATTGAAATTTCAGATTTCGAAGTTTCAGTTCGGGTATATGATAAAAGAGATTATTTTAATTTCAGGGCAATAACATTATGTGATTTTCAAACTAATCTTTATTTCAAAATTATAAAAAAATACTATCCATGCTCAAATTAACAGAATGAAAATAATCTGCAATAACCGTTCAGCTAATGCCATAGCTATAGATAATTTAATTAATAGTTTAAATTTCAACGGTTTCCCTTGGAATTTCTTGAACTATTAAAATTTAATTAAAAAAGGGATGGAGTCTTTCTAATATACTTTGTGTATTTATTTTAGTTTGGGTTTTTCTCAATAGATGGAGCTAGGTTCTATGGCGTTTAGATCAGAAATCTTTGTCTTCTTATATTTAGGAGCCATTCTTCAAATCGGTTTCGTTGATTTTGGTGTTTACTCCCAAGGTAGAAGGTAAG
>BGPR01004461.1:96835-107095 GCA_013235015.1 Araneus ventricosus | reverse complement strand
TAATGTGTCATTCAAGGATGTCAAACTCAAAAGCCAACTCCCTGTCGCCGGATGTACTAATGCGTCATTCAAGGATGTCAGACTGAAATGCCAAACAAACATTGAGCATAAGTTTATGTGGGCTGCAACATAAAAACCCACTTCAATTTTTATAAAAACATAGATTTCGAAATTACAGTATGGACGAGTTTTCTGTTTTATTTGCGGTAAAGTAGGACTTCCGCCTTGCCCATCAACTTCCGGTGATAATGTTAAGTCAATGGAAATCTCCAAAATTTTAACACACTATTAGAATGAATTAATGCTTAAAGTGGAGTTTTCTAATGTTACGGCTTAAGAATACTTTGAAAATATTAAATTTCATGTTCCTATTGTCGTAGCTCTCAATGTTTACATAGAATAAGAACCTAATTTTGCGTAAAGGTTGCCATAATTATTCTTTATCGCTCTCTTTGGCGCTTTGTGTATTCAAGAAAGAACCGACCGAACTTAGCAGTTGATATGGAATCCAATTGGATTTGGCGGTCGCTTAAATTTGAGGGTTACTGGAAAACAGAAGTTAACCCTCACCACCGAAGTTTTGTAAAACCAAAATAAACAAATCAGAAAACTCGTGCACAAGAGAAAAGATGACGGTAAATTATGCATTAACTTTCTACGTCTTGGCATATCTTCTCTGCTACCATCTTCCCTACTTCGAGGAATATCTTATCCGCAGTGATTTGTTTCAAAATTGATCGAAGGTTAATGTCAGCAATTCTGGATCTGACAAGAAACATTTATTAATATGTGAAAATAATTACTCGCAGTGATAATCACTTACAAACATAGGAATAATTTCATGTGTCAGTAATACCAATTTTCAAGTGTTCCAAATCTGACTAACAAGTGTTCAAGCACCCCGATTTCATTGAATTTTGCCTTCAAATCTCAATAGTATTCTACATCGATTAGGTTAGGTGCCGATTCTATATCTATCGAGAATCTATTTTACATCTATAGGTTTGTTATTAATAATTATGTGTACTTAGGAATTTTAGACATTAAGTTATGAAATTTTTATTAAAAATTTTGTTACGTACTGTTTGTTAGGAAACGAGTTTGACACCTCTCGCGTAAATGGTTGAAAAGCAAAAATCACTAATTATTTCAACTGATTAAAAGTTTAAAAATAAATTAGAACATCTGGTTAATAAAACTCGGAGCATAATTTCAATAAATTGAAATTTCATTTAAAAAAATCTTGTAACATGGTCTCGAATATTATACTCTCGGGTTCAAAACATGCGTTTTTTCTAAACGCTTTACATTGAAACTGTGCCTTTTGCAATTCTGGACACCCTCCTCTGAATCGCATAATCCAAGAACAAATTCAAAATACACTTTATTTAACGGGTTGAAAGAAAGATTTCAGTTAAGGTTCTAGATTCCTTTAACCATTTTAAACAATAATTAGCTGAAATTCAGGTGAACCAACGAGGAATTTTACTTTTATTTCAATAAATAAGCAATTTTTGAATTTCTGTTGCCATGAACGTAATTTAAAATCTCGAATTAATACGTTTTGAATAGTTTATTTTATTCTGTTGGAAACGAATTATTTTTGCTCTGCAAGCAAATACCAATGAAATGACGGATTGATTTGTTACATTAAGATCCCGTTTCTCAACTTGATAGCAAGCTTCCTAATCATGGACTGCGATCAGATTACCAAGACGGTAGCTAAGCCGACACTCTACACTCAAAGCTTTCACTCCACACCACGAATTTGAAAAAGTTCCCTCCCTTATATCAGATTTAAGATGAACTAGTTCCGATGGAGTCGATGCGCGTGATGTTGCAGTCAGACGAAAAGACACTACTGCGCTTGCCATCTAACTGCACGTCATCATCGTTCATCACGTCCTTCTCCAGCAATTGCGCAATGAATTTAGAGTGCTAAATTTTCACTGCTTACTTCACGCGAGCACGAAATGCTTCTTGTATACAGCAGATTTTCAACAATGAAATAACAGAATAGTCAATTAATCCACAGCTTATCCATCTGAAATTAGTCTAATTTGTTATGAAACTGTAGCAATTCAATTTAACCCTTTATAGTTCTCTGGTATAAATAGTTACCACCTACGAAAGATTTTTTCTCGTGTCTCGAAACATTGTTAAATGATAAATAGTTTAATTGGATGCTTAACATTCCATTGAGCTAAAATAATAACCTAGATAAACATTAATTTTATAGCTTAATCGTAATTAAATTCAAAAGTGGTAAGTATGCTTACCAATGCCCGTTCACGACTTGAGTGTTTTCATAAGGAAATCATGTTACAGCATATGTCATTAAATTTCAACTCACGGAAATTTTTCAGAAGCAAAACGAAGTCGTATTTTGTTCTTTATATCTAACACATTCTTATATTTAAATATCAGCATTTGTTACTGAATTTATTTAATTTAAATTCAACTTTAATTTTTAAAATTCAGCAAAAACTATTGATGCAGGAGGAGTTTCTATAAATTCGAGATCTTCCTGTTAATGATCTTATGCATATTTTGATTTAAATTTTGGTGTGTTCATTATTTAAATTACCTAGTTTATGAGTTTTTAGTTTCTTTATCAGCACAAAATGTGATTAAGATATTATTAGTAAAATTGTGTTAGGTTGCAACAGTTTTATTTTTATGCAATGTAGCGCTCCTCCTAGCCGTCCCATCAGATACAAAATGAACTTCAAAATTTAATTTAATTAATTATTTAATTTCAATTCGAATAAATTACATGGGTTTTTACTGACAAATTTACAGAAAGATGTTTTAAATTACCTAAATTAAGTGGTAAATATACTTACCAGTGAACATTCTAAGATATTTTTACCCTTAATGCTCAGTGGTAAGTATGCTTACCACTTTCAGTTCCCCTGAATGATCTCTGGTAAGTATATTTACCACCCCCTATTTCATAAATTATTTGTTAAATCAGCAAACGTGTGATGTTTTTGTATTTACAACATCAGTTTAACATAACATAACCCCCCCCCAAAAAAATTATTTCGAGATGCCCCGGAGTTATGTCCTATAAAGGGTTAATGCAGTTATTAAACAAATTTGAATCAAATACATCGAGTAACGGTAGGAAAATTAACTACTTATAGTTGCACAAGTCTGAAAGAATTCATTGCGAATTCCCAATATTTTTTATAGTTCAAGAAGCCCCATTCGGCATCCTAGTCTTTCAACATTTTGAAATTTTGGCAAACTATGTCATCTGAATAACAGGTATTTGGATAAATTATGAAGCTTACAGTTTAATAAATTAAATACATTAAGAATTCGACATAAAATTTTATTTGCAAGTTCGTAATACAGAGAATAAATAATACATTGTTTTCAATATCATTACAGCATTTTAGGTTACACATTTACAGCAACGATTCTATGCAAAATAAAATTTCATAGATTAGTTATTGCATAGTTTTTAATAAAACCACTTATTAGTGTACTAAAAAAATAGGATATTTTTTACTTTTTAGTCTTTAATAATGAATTATAAATATTATGGAATCTTGAAATCAAATTTCTCAATATCACTACCAGGTAGCGCCACTAGTATGTAATCAAGATTTAATTTATCAATAAATTAACTTATAATTACGTTATGGAAATATTAAAACAGTATATTGTCAATTAGAATACACAAGTATACAAAACCTCAGAAATCTAACACATCAGGAAGTCAGGAAAAAATCTATTATAAAATTCCATTTTTACAAATATGAAATAAATCTAATAAAATTGTTTTAAAAAGCACTTAGTGTACTTAAAAGCAGATTTTCTTTAAATTATTTTCTACTTTTTAGCTTTTAATTTATATTCATTATAAATATGGAATCTTGGAAACAGTTTTTTTGAATATTAAAAGTAGCGGCACCACTGGTTTGAAATCAAAACTTAGTTATATCAATAGATTAATTGATAAATTCTAAAAATTTTAAAATATTATACTGTCATAGAGAATACATAAATATATAAAATTTCAAAACTATCACATTAAGATATAATAAGTGAAAAATCGATTACAAAATTCCATTTTAACAAACATGAAACAAGTTAGAAGTGTATAAAAATATGGAAATATATTCAGATTGTAAAGTAACCAGAACACGTACTATTTTACTTAATAGGAATGATGTTGAAAAATTACTAAAGTAAAACATATACACAAGATATATAAACGCGAGCAATTACAGAAATCAAATTGATAACATTTCTACAAATTACTCTAGTGCTACTGTAAATTCCAAATTAACTTATTCCAACGATTTTTTTTAAACTTTCGAAAGGATAATTTTTTAAAATTGAAAATTTTAGGAGATTCTGTAGAGAAAGTTTCTGAAAATTTTAGAAGAGTCACACCAATTAACCAAGCTTTAATAGCAATAATTTCAAAAAAATTAAAACTACGTCCGTGCTATTGCCATTCATCGCATCCATTCCAAGTTTTTCTAGAAATGAAAATATTTTATTCGTGAAAAGCTATCCAAATACAGCTGTAAGCATTATTAGTGTAATTTTTGTGACGCATTACTTTATCTTGAAGCATATTGATCAGCATGTTGATCAGGCATGGTGATCAAATACGTTTCTTTTTCCGATTTCGAATTTCTGATTGGCTGGCCGGCCGAGCCAATCAGAAAGAGGAGCCTAAATGAATCCCTTTAATTTAATTAAATTTCTTATAAATACAAAAAATTAAGTGCGGTTTAAATAATTTCAAAACACATTCAAAATTTAACACATTGAGATAGAGTTTTTAAAGTAAAGTAAAAAAAACTTGTCTGAAGAAAGTATTTGTTGATGAATGCGAAAAAACGGGCAATATATTTCAGATTACTTACACACAGGAAAAATGTTTCAGAAATTTTTGAAATTAGAATTAAAACGTCAGGTATCCGAACTAAATTACTGTAGAGCATGATTAACATCTTTAATTCTAACCAAAGATAATTAATTCTAGACATCTAGAACATCTTAAATTTCGTAAAAAGTGAAACAATGTATTTTTTATCACTGAGTAGTTAAGCGGTTCGATTCATCATATTAAACATTCACAACATTAAAAACATTTGGTAATTAACAATAAAAGCAAAATTAATGCACAGTACACAGTTTAGTTTGATGCGTGACAACTTAGTTTTATACGGCTTATATTTGTAAATAAGAAATAATGTATTTGCTTCACCTTTATTGTGAGCAGAAGTATCGAGTTTCGCCACCATGAGTTCAGCATTGGCCGATTTAAACAAGAAAAACGCCAATTTTTATTTCAAACTCACCATCATAAAGTTTAAATTCATACTGAAAATTCATGGTTCGAAACATCCGACTAACCAATGGAAACAAAATTTATTTCACACATGTTTGGGATATTTTAAAATACACACTTAAAATGCAGTTAAAGATCCTTTTGCAAATGCCCTTAACGGTGATGCCCGAACCGAGTTCGTGCATCGAATTATGGCATTTTTACACTCATCTAAAATTAAGTCATTCCATACAAAAATGACAGATAATCCATTAACATCAAGTGTCCTATAGACATGTAGATAAATCAACACAACGCATCCCCAAAACAAGGGGGTGATCTAATTAGACGGTACAGAAGACTATACTATTAAGGGGTTAACATTGAAAACTGGAGACATACCCAATGGCACTTATTCAAAAATTATGCATTTATATGAAATTTTATTACAAGAATTCCACATAGTTTCATGAGTTTGAGAAATTTTGCAAATCAAATTTATTTGGATTAAGTGCAAATAAAATATTTTCAAAGCTTTTATAACCCTCCGACTGCTTATCCTGCTATTTCCGCGGATAGGAAGCAACGCTGCATCCTGCTATTTTCGAAAGCTCATGAGTTTACTTTATAATACTCTAGAGTTGAATCATATATACTAATAAAGATTTGCTTGTAAATTGCAATTAGATTCGTTCAATGGTATTTGAACACGTTTGAAATCGCTGCATCTAAATAGCGATTTAAATAAAATCGGCAGTCAGAGGGTTAAGCTTTATGTAGTCGTAGTTTCGCATTGAAAATAACCAGAATGATCCTATTTCACAGCAGAAAGATGCACTCTGAAAATTCATCACTTACCGGTCAAGATTTTTTTTTATTCTTTAAGTGAGCGAACAATACAGGTAACAAAATCTGGCAGAAAGCGAAGGACTATTGCACATTACGCTCTTGCCTGAATGCCATTATTCTTGAAATTTCTAAATTTGTGTTACACAAATATCTATTCATGCTTATCTCCTCAATGTAATCAAACTGAATTAACTGAAGAAAAACTGCCGTTTAAATCATGATTTTATGTACTTTTGAGAGCAGGGGGAAAACAAATGCTTACGCATATTTTACCATATTTCGTAGCTATAACTCCAATTTCCGCTGCTTTTGTTAATTGATCAACCAAAGATATGTGCAAGGGTCGGGTGTGATTAGTATAAAATTAATTCATTACATGCGATAGCCTTTAAAACTTGCGATTTCGAAAATGAGCAGTTTTCATTCACCTATGGCTAAGGAAATATATTCGAGACTTCTATATTACTGGGAAGACTAAACTAACTAAATAACCAATATCTAACTAGTATAACTAAATAACTAAACTAATCCTACGCAAAATCTAAATTATCGGATTTTAAGACAGTATGGATTTGCTTCAAGACTGAGCTGTATTGCTTTCCAAAACCTAAATTCTCTAGAGGAATTGAATACGCATTCTATATTCGATTGTTCAGCCAAAAGTAGCGTTGCCATTTCAGCCAAAACTTTTGACCGTTTCAAATTTTTGAATACAATTTTGAAATTAAATGTCTCGTGAATTTTCAAATACATATTTTGAATTGTAGATAACCTAAACATATGTTGGCGCATGAATGCACTGCAGTAATTTATATTGGAAGAATCTAAAAAAATGCAGAAACGTTTAACATTTGTGATTTTTCAAATGGAGGCAGTAAATATTTCAAAAACCTTAATTTGCAAGAAAATTTCCATAAAAAGATTGCTGCCCATATGGTACATATCACAGTTCCATTTCGGATAGGTTTTATGCTTATTTGTATCATTAAAACGATTGGATTCGACATGTTCTTATTGCTGTGTTCCAATTTTCCACATTTGATATAATGTCGCAAGTTCCGAAACTGCCGGCCAGTAGAACCAGTAGATTGGAATTGGAAGAGCTTGGTGATGGTTCCCGCGCAATCTTCTTTGTCATAATTAAAAAGGTCCAACTGAATCTACACATCGTGCATCATGGATAAGCTGGAGTTTCACTATTTATTCCGATCTGTACGCCCCAAACTTCCGGACTAGGTTATAGCTGTAAAAAGAAATTATAAATTAGTACATACAACTGAACCTGGATGATAAAGTAATGAAATAATGCAGCCTATTTTGATTATTCAACCATTTAAATAATTATGGGCAGTGAAAAAAAATTAAGATGGCACGGGTTTTATTTTCTTTTTTAACGTACGTACTTCTACAAGAACTTTCTGCTCACGACCCAGCAGTTCCAAATTCCAGAAAACAGCCTCGCACCATTCTAGAATCACACTTTCGAAAACTTCCCAACAATTAAGACTCAACTCTTGTTGCAAATCCAAATCATTTAACCATTTGCACTCGCGAGGCTATTCTCAGTTGCCATTTTAAACGGTTATCATTTTTATATTTCTTGATTTCGACAATTAAAAATAAAATACTTAGAGTTGTAAGAAGTCGTAGAACAATTTCGCAGGAAAGATGAACTCACATAAATGCATTTTTGACGTTTCCAAGTAATAAAATGAGCCCTTGTAATAAATTAATAATTGTGCATCTAAGTACTTTTCCGAGTGCAATTTTTTCTCCAAACTGTTCCCAATTTCGACTGAAACGCGCTACGTTGTGTAAAACACCAGCATCATTTCTGAGAATTCTTAATTGGTACATTTTTACCGTTTACGGAATTTTAGCGCTCCAAATTCTTTAGCTATTGAAGTACGCACCTTTTACCATAAACTTAAATCTGTTCTGAAAACTTTACCAAAACTTCAATACCCAAATAAATTTCGTATACTTTGAGAAAATCTCACTCTCCCCATTCTTAATAATTATCAAGTTGTTTCTACTTAATCATAAAACCTCAAAAATTCTATAAAATTGCAATATAATAACATTCACAATCTGAAAAAATCCCTTTTCGGCAAGCTTGAAGGCAAAGGTAGATTCCTTTACGTTAATGTTACAAAAGTCATGAAATATTACATATTGATCAATACAGACATAGCCAAAGACTTTATTGTTTCAACACATTGCAATATTTACGCTGTGAGTCTGTTTTCATGACATTTAATTTTTTACTATATCAAGGTTTTATCATTCCATTTTTCATTCCAAAAAGTTATGATAGATTTATCGGTCAGTACATTGGTCAATTTTTTTTATATCTCAACACATAATCATTCAACAGGTAGGAGTCATAAAGAAATAAACATCTCAGCAGTGCATATATCTCCTAGATAACATTAAGCCAGCCTATCTGAAACAGTAGCAAGAAATTGACTCTTAGCACGAATGAAGAAGGACTCTAGATTTAAAAATTAATTTATTTAATCTAGGTTACAATATAATTGTGCGGACATTACTTTGTCATATGGTAAAACCACATGACATGATACACTTAAACACCACTAAAATGGACTCATTTAGAGAACTCCCTGGTTACAGAGATAATAGTCACTAAATTCTTAACATATAAGAGAATAAAAATTATTAAACATTGTGAGTGGCAAATTGAATACGTGTTTTTAAAGCATAGGATATGAATGCAGCCAATTTGAAGAGCAAATTTAAATCTCCATCGACGGTTAAAACCAAATACTCAGGCAGAAAATCCCAAACAATTTTAAAGTTAAGCAGATATTTTTCAATAGCAAAAAGGATAAAGGGAACTCTTATATAATTACTTTTATTTTTGGCTACTTTATATTGATTTTATTAAACAAATCATGGTCCCACCATGTTTAGTTAAATATCAAGTTAAAGTATTCTGTCAAAAAACCTATTATCAAATTAACTATTAAAATTATTTGATTAATTAAAATTAACTATCTACTTAATTAAAGTTAAAAAATTAATTGTTACAAAACTCCACTAAAACCTTTTTTATGGCTTATACTATATGCCAGCAATCTTTATGCTATGATTATCTAATAATTATATTAATTTAAATAAAAGTCACTGTGGCTATGTATGTATGTTCCACATTTCCTCCTAAACCACTGGACTGATCTCAATCAAACTTTTCAAACTCTTTATTTAAGAAAAGAGAAAGGTCACCTTCAACTTTTCAAAGCCTAAAAGATGCTTAAAATTTCACTTAATTAAAAATTAAGCAAGGCGTTTTTCCGCGATGTCTTTCATTTCCATAAATTTGTTTCTCTCATTTTAATATTTTTTTCAAAATTAATTTTAAACTGAATTCGTAACAATATTCTTGTTGATCAAAAATAATACGAAGAACTGTTTCCAGAAGGAAGAATGCTAAAAGAAAATTTTAAAAGTAGACGATTTAACAATTTATATCGGGACCAGCTATTGATTTATTTTCACTCTTTAAATCAATGAATAATTAAATAGTTAATTTAATTGTTTCAAAATATTCATTAAAACCTTTCATTTACTTTAGTAATTGTTAACAAAATTTGAAGTACCTATATAACAAATAATAACGTATGAAGAAAACGGATGTTTTTAAAAATTGTCTGGTTCAATTGATATTCTCATTTTAATTAAAAGCGTTCTAGATCAGAAAAGTAATTTGTGTATTATAATATTTATACAATACTAATTTTTACATTAAAAATATTAAACATGAAAACATTTTAATCTGGAACAAAGCCAGGTATATCAATTAACAGTTATAATTAACAAAATTTAACAAAGATATTAACTATAAATTAATTAAATTAATTAGTCACAAATTAATTATATATTATACCGTATAAAAGTGAAAGTGATTATATATTATACCGTATAAAAAGTGAAGGTGAATGCGGTTGATGGGAACTCATAACTTCTAAATAATTCTTGCTGTCAAAAAACTTTCAATATAAAAGTAGTTTGTTATGATATGGTGATAATTACCCTAATTGAAATTTTCTTTCTCTCTTCAATCTTAACGAAGCTATGGGGAAATGATAAAT
>BGPR01004461.1:23648-71729 GCA_013235015.1 Araneus ventricosus | reverse complement strand
CTACTGCAACAAAATATATAGTGCTGATACTCATTCGACGCAGAATTTTATGCTCTACGACTTTCATCTATACCAGTTCTAATATTGAATGTGTAGGGTTGAAGAAATCTAGAAAAAACTGACCTAACACTCCACTTTACTTCAGTTTTTTCCCCCTAGGGGCGGAAGCTCCTCCCGGAGAGGTGTAAACTTTTCGGTTCCGATATCCTGGAGGTCAAAGAAGTATTTGACCAAAGTTTCAAAACTATATAAATTTTTTCCCCTATTTGCCATTTTTCGGTCTAATTGCAATGGACTACGGGGATACTGAGATGATTTAATAGCAATACCAGAATTAATTTATTTTCCTAATATAATCTTTTTTCATTTTTTTTTGTTTCTTTATTTTGTGTTTGCTTTTTTTTCTCCGACTGCTGGGGAACACTGAAATCTTTTGCTAAATTATAAGTTAATTAATGTATCCAACGGACATTATTGTTTTTTGTTCTTTTTCGCCGAGTTTAGCAGCTTCTTTTCTTTTTTTTATTTTATGTTGATTCATACATGCTTATAAACTTTTTGTTGAATTATGAAATTTTTACTTAAAGATTTGAATTCATCAATTCATCATTTTTTTTATTTTGTATTTGGTAATGCATTTTTTTCTGTAAGTGGATTTTGCATTATTTTTACTCCGACAAAACGAAAGTAATTGTTACAAAACGAAAGTTAGTGTCGTTGATTCATCAGTTATGTTTTTCATGCTTTTTTTTTATTTCTTAAGCACTCTAGCAAATTACACGAGATTTTCTTCAACAAGTTTCGTTACTAAATCTCTCGCAATCAAAACTGAGATATTGTTGGCAAGCTAAAAGCCCGTCTTTGAAGGGCACAAATCTTCTAGTTATTAATAAAAAGGATTTATCCCGACAAGAATACGGGCTATCAAATTGAATATTTAAAACACAAAAAAAATGTGTAAAATAGTTCTTAAAATACCATAAAAATCGTTCTAAAGATATGTGAACACCCTCTGTACTCTGTTAATTTGTATTTGTTTGTATTTCAAGTTATATTTTGTATTGAGCGGGTTTGTTGCTATTACTTCTGAATTGAGTATTTCCTATGGCATTGTTCGCGACTTTGCTTTTTCTGTGTTGTTTACATTGTTTATTTTGGTGATTTACTGCTTGATGTAAGTTCAGGGCGTTTTTGCCTTGTTGCCTTGGGACTTTCAAGATCCTTGGATCTTTGCCCCCTACCCACGGGGCGGTGTATATATGTTCCGAGTGTGTTTGTGTTTTCTGTTCCTGTTATTTGGTGTTGTTCTGTTCTGCTGTTCTGTCTTTTGTGTTGTATTGCTCTTGTCCCAGGAGGGCGGAGTTAATGTATTTATGTTTGTTCATTATTCTATTGTTGATGTATGTTGTATATGTATATTTTATAATTATCGTCTTCTCTGATGTTCCCTGTACCATCCTTTGAAAGTTCTAATAAATGCTGTTTCGGGGGGCTGGGCCCTGTCGTCTCTCCGAGTGCTGTGGCTGGCTCTCTTTCCCCGGCAGTCCTGGTTATGTCTTACACCCTTTCGGGTAGGCTGGCTGTCGTGGGTGAGGTACCCTCTGTACAGTGCTTTGGAATTCTTTGCAAGATAAGCGATTTTTCCAGTCTTTTATGTAAAACCTCTCGTATTTGTTCCGTTATAGTTAGGGTTACCGTAATTTTTTGGTTGAAATTTGGACACGCAGGGAGGGGATCAAAATATAATATAAAATTCTAAAAACTGCCTGCCAACGACCCTCTTTCATAACACTAGCACGGAGTATGTGGAAGTGAAAAAAAATTAAGTCGTCAGAATGTGAAGAATATGCAATTTTTATTAATGTTTGGTAATTTAAAACTGTATTAATGAAAAACAGAATTAAAACAAAACTGCTAAAAACTTTTAACTTTCAGTTTGAACTGGTGCACGGATAAGGAAATTCAACCACTTTTTCCTCAACAATGGATGTAAACAATGAACTTTCTTTTATGGCGGTATGATGTTGGCTTTTGTGAAAACGCTCTTTATAACGACCAAATTTTTCTTTCGCCGCATTCAAAGGTGTTAATCCGGACGTATTGAAGATCCAGGCGTGAGCTTGAAATTCGGACGTATGGTAACAGGGCCGGACGAACAGTCTGTTAGTCCGTGCCCCGGCACGGAGTAAAAAAATCTAGAGGCCCAAAATTGTCAAAACAAAATGAGAAAAAAAAATCGCAACAGAGTTTCTGAATAATTAGAAAAGTTTCAGAAAAAATTCTAATGAGCACAAAATTTTCCAGGCCCTACTCCAGTAATCTATATGTATAAAAGGAAATGTCTGTGTGAATTTTGCTCCAAACTTGAGTATTTCTCTAAGAATTTTACTAACTCTTCCAATAAGTGCTGAATCCGGGGAACGTAGTTTTTACAAACTAAAAATAATCAAGAACTATTTGTGAACAATATCTCAAACAAGATTGGACAGAACTCACTCTATTAGGAATTGAGAATGAACTGAGTAGCTGTTTAGATGCCTCTGAATTAATTAGAGAATTCTCTGAACTAAAAAGTTCGTTAAAAAAAATTCGTCTGAATTATACCCATGTAAACTATTTTTTTAAAAGAAATATTTTAAGTGAAAAAATATTATAAGTATTTTCGTCAATTCTGAGTTACACTGTTGTTTATTGGACGTTCGCTAAAAAATGTAAAAAAAAACCCATATATCTTTTTTTAGAATGCTTACATTGTAGTGCCATAGGGCGCAATTTTTTACTTTTACACTGAACGGTTCAATGACGAAATCCGATCCTGATGGTAACCTTAGTTATAGTACCACTGTTCACACAGTTCCCTCAAAATTTGACTAATAATTCTTTTCCTTTAGACTTTTACCGTTTAAAAGCAAGTAAATCCTTCTTGTATACTTACATCACTTTCAGAGTCAACTACATTAACACATCTTACAATATAAGGTAATTGTTCTTGGTGGATCTAGAATGCAATCTAATAAAATTGTGAAATAGTTAGATTTTTTATTTAAATATATTATTTATTTTCTAACTTTTTACCCAAATCAGAAATCAGTTAGTTTTTTATTCTATTAATAGAAATAATAGTATAAATAAGATCGCGATGCTGATTTCGCCCAGCAATCCAAATGATGTTTCATGATTGGGTGATATCTTGCAAGTAATTCTGTGAGATCTAAAATAATATCGTTTTGGGGTCTATATAAAGCATCACTACTCCCTTGAATGCCAAATTACGCTCTGATAAATATAAAATTGAAGCCAGTATTCGTTCATAAACACATTTTACGAAGTGTGTTTCGTTTTTAGTTTTTTTTTTCCACATTCTTTGTCACAATCTTTCCCAGTTTGAAATTCGTTTCAAATTGTTTTTATAATGATTAGGATTGTTTTCATGGATGTCATACGGGGTAATTTAATTTCCGTGATTTTGATTTTTCAATAACTGTTAATTATATGTTTATTCAGTTTATTGCACATTTTCGGGTTTTTTTTAATTTTTGCAAGGGAGTTCCTCTCTTTTTCAGCATTTTTTTTTCTACATTTTTCTTAAATTTATCAGGTCCACACATATATTTTCTTCTGGCGTCTCTGTCTCTACTAGTCATGTTTCGAAATTTTCCAAAAATAATATTAAAAAAATTAAGATAATTTTTTTAATAGCATGATTACAACAAAATCAATTAAATACAGTATTTAGTATATTTCAATAATATATGTTATTAAACATTTGTCTTCCCCTTAAATGCGAATGCTTTATTTATTCCCCCATCTAGCGGTAAAAACGTACCATGTATTATCAGCCGTTAAAATGCAAGCATAAAGAAACACATTGTTTTTACTTTTCTTACTCTGTTTTGGCTATGTATTGAAATTCAAAGCCCCAGCCTTGCCTTTCATCGGTTGACGTGAAATGTGCACATATCGCCTGATTATAATCAAATGAATGTATTTTCGGATTAAAATTTTAAAAAATTATAAGGCATCTTTAATTTGAAAAATCAGTCAGCTGCTCGGGGCCTTTAGAAAACTAAGGGGTAACTTTAGGGCCTAGTGCGGTCGCACCGTTCACAAACCCCGTACGTACGGCCGGCCCTGAGCACACTTACACAGTGGATACGGTTGCAGATATCCTGTCTCTGTTTTAAAAAACATCCGATTTTTAATAGCATCTCCTGGACCGTCCTTCTTTTTATTAATTCAACAAATCAATGATAGTTTGAAAAAAAACTAACTAGGTATTTTTTTTAAAAAAAACTACTTTTGGAAAATTCTCCATCTTTTTACTAAATATAGAACTCGCACTTTAAAGAAAACTATATATCTATAAAACTATAATGTTGAAATTTTAACGTTCGTAAACAAAATTTAACCTAAAAAACAGTCGATGTTTGTTGAAAATTAATAACTTTACATTGCGTCCCACATTTTTCAAAGCAATTACTTTTGAACACTAATTTCATAATTTATACCATTAGCAAAACGTAATTATTAGCGAAAATGGCTCTCCCTTTGACTTCAAATCGTATTCTCAACTCAAAATTTAAAAAATTAATGAAATCAAGAAGACAGTTTAAAATAAAACGTGTAGCGGCAATCTTTCTGCAGCGCAGTCCGTAACGAACTTCCGTAAACGAATTCCCTCTGGCTGATTGGTAAAGACGACAGGTTTTGGAAGCGGGTTGTCGGGAGTTCGTCTGCGCACTTTTTGCTATAGTTTGCAATGTGTTTGACACAAGAAGCTTGCTGCAAGTTCGATACGTGGTGACTAATTCGCTTGCAATAACTTGTTTCAAGCTTGCAGATTTGCAGAGCAAGATTGCTGCAAACTAAAAATGCTCTCTGGGAATGAAAACAGTTTGAATTCTACTGCAATACTGAAGTATTGTTGAAAATTTTGCATAAATAATTTCTAAAAAAATTCAGAAAAAAATTTCAGTTACATTAATGTGCTTTTTTTCTTTAATTTTTGAATGGTTTCTAGATAGCAATATTAGTTTGCAGCAGAGTTTCAGCAATCTTGCTCTGCAAATATGCAAGCTTGCAGCAAGTTTGACACGGCAAGAGTGCAAGCTTAAAACAAGTTTTTGCAAACGAGTTAGTCACCACGATTCGAACTTGCAGCAAGTTTCTTGCGTCAAACACATTGCAAACTATAGCAAAAAGTACGCAGATGAACCTCCGACAACCCGCTTCCTAAACCTGTCGTCTTCACCACTCAGCCAGAGAGACTTCGATTGTGGAAGACACATTGCGTTACAGAAAGATTGCAGCTACTCGTCTTATTTTAAACTGTCTTCTTGATTTCATTAATTTTTTAAATTTTGTGTTGAGAATATGAGTTGAAGTCAAAGAGAGAGCGATTTTCGCTAATAACTACGTTTTGCTAGCAGAATAAATTGTGAAATTAGGGTTCAAAAGTAATTTACTTCTAAAATGGGACAAAATGTAAGTTATTATTTTTTAACAAACATTGACTGTTTTTTAGGTTTAATTTTGTTTATGAACGTTAAAATTTCAACATTAAAAAAGACGATATATAGTTTTCTTAACAGTGCGAGTTGTATATTTAGTAAAGAGATGGAGAATTTTTCAAAATTTTTTTAGAAAAACACCCAGTTATTTTTTAACAAATTATCATTGATTTATTGAATTAATAAAAAGAAGCACCTCCTAGGAGATATTATTAAAAATCGATTGTTTTTTAAAACAGAGACAAAGATTATCTGTAAGTTGCTATCACCTTTGCAGCAAACTTGTTTTGCAATCGTGGCGTGAAGCTAATTCATATAGACAAGAAGGTTGCGGAATGGTTGCCATTTCACTTTCCATAGGCTGTCCGTGAACTGTCCTTTTCCCGTTGTTAACGTACGGAACCAGCGGGAGTGGTCAGCCCTAAACTTTCTCGTATACTTCCTAAGTGGAGATTCGTCATAATCTCGAGTTCGAATTTTTTTGACGATTACAGTACTTTCTCTTTGTATACTTCGTATACGAGAAAGTAAAACAAAACAACAAACAAACCTGAAATCAAATATCTGTTGCCACGTTTCAAAAAAATATTACTTTGAAGCAGGCGCGATAAAATAGGCAATGCAATGAATACTAAAGCGAAAATTCTGCTTTTGAATTGAATTCCCAAGAAAACAATTTATACTACCACAACCGTAACAATTGCAAAAGCGCGTGAATAAAAGATTTGCTGAAATAATGAGATCGGTTTGATTTACAACAATAAAAAAATTGTTAACAATTGATGCTTGAAAACATTATTTATTGTTGTAAATAAAATTTACAACAATAACAGATTGCTACCAATACGCATGCGCATGAGAATCGCATTAAAAGAAATTGAATATGCAATTTGAACGCCTCTTTTTGACGGATTTGGCCCAAAACTTTATACGGACCTACATTCATAACGATAAAACTGTGTACCAAATTTTATCCATCTAGCTATTCAAGTTTTTGAGTTATAGTGTTCACATGACCGCGAACAGACAGGCAGACAGACTTCCCGTGGACGAATTTTGTCCAAAATTTGATAGAAACCAACAAATTATGTTCAAAGACCACATACCAAATTTCATCCCCGTAGCTCTAATAGTTTTCGAGTTATCGTGTTCACAGACAGACACACACACAGACAGACATACAGACATAATTCCAAAATTGTGTTTTTCGGACTCAGGGAGGTCTAAAACGTGAAGATTCGTCAAAATCTCGAGTTCGAATTTTTTGACGATTACAATACTTTCTCTTTGTATACTTCGTATACGAGAAAGTAAAAACTTGAATAGCTAAATGGATAAAATTTGGTACACAGTTTTATCGTTATGAATGTAGATCCGTATAAAAGTTTGGGCAGAATCCGTCAAAAAGAGGCGTTCAAATTGCATATTCAATTTCTTTTAATGCGATTCTCATGCGCATGCGTATTGGTAGCAATCTGTTATTGTTGTAAATTTTATTTACAACAATAAATAATGTTTTCAAGCATCAATTGTTAACAATTTTTTTATTGTTGTAAATCAAACCGATCTCATTATTTCAGCAAATCTTTCATTCACACGGTTTTGCAATTGTTACGGTTGTGGTAGTATAAATTGTTTTCTTGGGAATTCAATTCCAAAACAGAATTTTCGCTTAAGTATTCATTGCATTGCCTATTTTATCGCAACTTCATCAAAGTAATATTTTTTTGAAACGTGGCAACAGATATTTGATTTCAGGTTTGTTTGTTTTTTTGTTTTACTTTCTCGTATACGAAGAGAAAGTATTGTAATCTTCAAAAAAATTCGAACTCGAGATTTTGACGAATCTCCACTTAGAAAGTATACGAGAAAGTTTAGGGGAGACCACTCCCGCTGGTTGAGTTATAGTGTTCACATGACCGCGGACATACAAATAGACAGACTTCCCGATGAAGGATTTTGTCCAAAATTTGATAGAAACCTACAAATTATATTTAAAGACAACATACCAAATTTCATCCCCGTAGCTCTAATAGTTTTCGAGTTATCGTGTTCACAGACAGACAGACACACACACAGACAGACATAAGACATAATTCCAAAATTGTGTTTTTCGGACTCAGGGAGGTCTAAAACGTGAAGATTCGTCCAAAATCTCGAGTTCGAATTTTTTGACGATTACAATACTTTCTCTTTGTATACTTCGTATACGAGAAAGTAAAAAGTGACGTCTCCCAACCCAACCGAGGGTACCAGAATAGACCCGTTACTCATCCATTCACAAATGAAACTTGTGTAATAACTTTGCTAAGTCTTTTTCTTCTTTTATTTATAAAAAATAAATACAGCAGTGAGAAAAATAAATTAATGAACTCATGTTAAATTTGAAATCTCATACGAAAAAGCGAATTATGAAGTTCATTTACGAGGTCAGAATTTCAAATATTTGTAACGTTTATTGTAAATATTGAGCATTTCTGTAATGCCGACTTATAACATTCTTCTATAAATCTCAATTTAAGCATCAAATGAATATATTTGCCTCGTGTACAAAGTACATGTTTAAATAATCGTTTATTCTAGTAAATGAATTTAAAAATAAATAAATATCCTCCATTTCCATTTGTGTGTTCTCCGTTGCGATATCTGCCAAAATTATTTCAGCTTTAAACTGTAGCTTTGTGGCAACATCCAACCAATTTGTTTACAAACAGCGCATGGTAACGAAATTTTCGAACAAACTTGAAAAAAAAAAAAATTGGGGATTACAGCCTTTGTTACTTAAAATCCCATAACTCCTCTAATTCAAGAACTTTATAATCATATTTGTGCGATGGAAATTGGAAAAGTGGTGATGCCTGGCGATGTTCTGCTAGACATTTCAACTTTACAGGATACAAATGAGAAGATAATTTTTGGGCCTGGAATGAGAAGAGAAGATAACAAAATTATTGCCATAAAATGCGGCGTTTTGAAAAAGAATTCTTCAAAAGTTTATTACATTGACAATCATCAAATGAGGGTAATTTAACTTCAGTTTTCAATTTGGCTATTGTATTATCCCTACTGCTTTGATTTAAACTTTAGTTTACTTTTATTATTTGTTCATCTCTATTGTTTTGGTTGTTTCTGACAGCCTTCGATGCAGTTTCTATCACCAATCAAAAGCAATGTCGGAAAGCTAATTAATCTTAAAATATTTTACAAAATGTTCATTTGAATAATAATGTTTACACAATCTTTTTGTTTTACTGTATATAAAAGGCGGACCGGATTCAGCTAATGAAGTTAACCATAAAACAGCTCTCGCATATGCATTATCTATTGTTCTGTGAAAAAAAATGAGTGTTATTCTCATATCCTAAAAATATGCACATGATTTATTGTTGCGGATCTTGTATTTGATTTTCAATCGATACTGTAATTATAAATGTTAAAGGCGTCTTGTAATATATTGAAAGAGGAATAAATAAATTACAAACTAATTTTAAAACCTTTCAAACATATTATAAATGCATTTAAACCGTATTGCCTTAATTTATTAAATTAGCAAACTTAAATACAAGAGCTAAATTTCCTTCCTCTTTGACTTCAAATTTCATTTAAACTCAAAATTGTAACTATAGAAGATAATTTAATTAAAAAGATTATTCAGAATTAATTTTGAATATACATGAAATTTCGTACAGATCCGAACTCTGTAACTATACAGACATTTACACTTTCTGCTGCAAGTCTCAGTGGTAAAGTGCCGGTTTGGTAAGCAAAGGTTCAAAGCTCGCTGTAAGTAAAAGTGTTTAAAAAATCGCAAAGTGTTACCCATAAGTTCAGCACTTAGAAATTAAGTGATTAATATTTTCCCATGCTTCTAAAATGTATTTTTAAAATATTCAGCATATTGTTATATTTTTCAATATTATATAATATTATTCAGTATAGTACAATACTATGTAATATGGTATAATATTATACAGTATTATATGACATTATACAATATTATGAAAAAAACATTGTACAATATTGAAAAAGTCTTGTGTTTTACACTGTTTCAATATTGGGAAAAATATTGTACAATATTACTTTCCGTGAATTTTATGATATTAGACAATATTATGTGCTGCCTGGGACAGGTGCTGAAAGATATTTTTTTTTTTTTTTTTTTTTTTTGCTAAATTTGCGAACCTTGGAAATTTTTCCACATTTTTTCCCCTCCAATTAGTAATTTTAATTTATTTATTTAATTTTCTTCTGTGTTTGTCATGCCATGTTCTGCAATGATGACTTTTTTTTCTGTGAAGCAATCCCAAAATGAAGTGGGTTTTTCATTTCTTATTATTGAAATTAAGGTATTTTAAATATTACAAATAAACATAAAGGTATTAACATTTTTTTAAAATTATACAAATAATAAAAATTAAATTTTATTTATTCTTAAATTTTTCTCATTTACTGTCAAAAGTGAAAACGTTTTTAAAAATTTGGTATTTGGCCTGAAATTTGTCAGAATATTTGGTATTCAACTACTAGGCAAAATCACTATTTGTTACATCCCTAACTGAAATCTGATGTAGTGAATATGCTGTAAATGTGTTCCTGTCTTCCTATGAATGAGAATAGAATAGATGCATGTAATCAAGTATCATGTATAAATGATACTCAATTGACAAAATGATGAAAATGTACACCTTCATAATTAAAGTTATTGGAAGATTTGATACAGTAAATTCTCGATTATCCAGCATTCAAGTATCCGGAAAGCTCAACTAACCAGAAAAATTAGAAAATGAGTTTTTATAAAAATTTTACATCCACGCGCCAAAATTTAGCACTCGCATGCCTGCGCCGTTCCATTCACGCGGACAACTTATTTCTGGAATGTAACGTCCGCTCTGCACGGAAGGGCATAGAAGGAAAAAAAAAAGCACTATACAGTACAGTGACGTACAGAGACTTGTTTTATGAGGGGAGGGGGTTCAAAAGCAAAAGTGAGAACCAAAAAAAAAAAAAGTTCCTCACCTTTCGCTAAAAATGAGACCTAACAACGAAATCAGCAACCAAAAAAAACAAGGTAAAGGGACAGAATCGGTAAAAAAAAAGGCTACAATCTATCCCCCCCCCCCCATTTTTCCCGTCACACTCAACTATCCGGACTTTTCAGGTATCTGGAAATCGGCGTTTCCCGAGCATGCCGGTTAGCTAAGCTTTTACTGTACATAGGATGCATACCTACTTACTCTTATGCAGAAGCAAAGAAACTTGCTACCCTTAAATATATGATTTATTTCATAAAATTTAGGCTTTTGTAATAGTGCCATTAGCTTGACAGCAGCTATTTTCAAATTTAAATTTTGGTATGAAAGATGACTTTTCCTTTAATGTGCCACCCACCAAATATGTGTAAATGTGTTAAATACATCAATTTTATGCCTCAAAGTTGACAATGAATTGTAAATTTTGTGAGATGAAGTTGTAGTATTTGGCAGATATTTTAGCTCAGTTGAGTTAATGGAAAAGTACCTTATATTTAAATACGATTTGTTTTGAAGCTCATTTATTTTAAAGACTTGAACTTTTTGGCTTTTCTCAATGCTTCTAAAAATTTATTTCAAGTAATCATTTTATATGTTGAGGTAATAATTATTATTGCGAGCTTTCTTTAATGTAATCTTTTCAATTTATTCATGATTTTTGCGTAAAGTGATTTATTTTCAAGTTATTATGAAATTACTTAGTAAAGTTTTAATACCTTGTTCAATATTTCAGTATGTTCCAAATCGGGGAGAAAATGTTATTGGATTTGTCTTAAAGAAAGGTGTAGATGAAGCAGTTGTTGATATTGGGAGCAGTGAACCAGCTATTGTTGATCTACTCAGTTTTGAAGGTTCTACAAAAAGAAATAAACCAGCACTGAAGGTCTGAAACTATTATTTCTTTATTTTGTGCTTTATTCTATTTGATTGGAATTTTCTTTTTTTTTTATCCTTTAATCTTACTGTATATTTTTTTAATATGTTGTTTGAGTATCAGTTTTATAGAACTAATGCATTTTAATCCTTAAAGTGAAAGAGCGGGCTGCTTTTTTCCATTCTTAATGTTTTGCTCTAAAGCAACTAATTCATATTTATTTGTACATTTTCTTAAAGCTACATGGCCAAAATATTCTTTAGATTACAAAGGATTGATTACATGTCAGAAAGATTAGTTTCTTCACTTTAAAAGCCTTTAAGTTAATGTTATCTGATCAAAATGACTGGTCTCTTAGAGGGTTAAGACTCTCTTGCTGATATATTTCTTCTTATGTTTCTGTATTATTGAAAGTTATTTATGATAATTCTCACAACATTAATATACATATACTTGCATTATATTTTTTTATTAAACTTGCATTGATCTGTGATTATAATTTCTATTATTCTAAAGCAAGATGCTGTATATTTCCGTGCATAACCGAGAATTTTTGGGCAAATTTCCAAAGCTAAAGTAAGGGGGTCGGCTTATATACGGATCTGCGTATCTAGCAAAAAAAGTAGGTATTTTTCCATCACCCGGATGCAATGTAAAGTACCAAAACTAAATGGCACCTGAAAACAATGATGGAATACATAATAATTAGCACATAAAATGTTTTAATGAAATCTCAGAAAAATTATACAAAAAGAAATCCATGTGGCGAGTTTCTCCTCCATTGCAGGAAACATAGGTCAACGACTGCATGATGCCTTTTTTAATTTCAGCATGTCCGCTAATTGTAGACCTTTCTTTCGCCACTCTCAAACTTGCTTTTTATTCACGTTGAAATGCTGAGCTGCCAAACTATTGTTTGAATTTTCGGCAAACATGATCACTTGCAGCTTAAAACTATCCAAATCTGATTTCCTCTGTCCGTTCATCTTTCAGATAAAAAATAAAGTGGTACAGAATACTATATCATACGTCTGCATACAAGCACAGAATAACACCAAATGAATGGAGAAAATGTGCTTGCTTCATATAGGGTTGCCAGAGTTAAAACTATCATTGTTAGCCCAGCTGCTTGGCAACATTTTTGCCTTCATGCTGAAATGTTTGAACGTTATGGGATTTTTTTTCCACTTTGGCTTATTTGCAAGTTTTGAATTTTGGCCAAATTTCCAAAGCTAAAGTAAGGGGGTCTGTTTATATGCGGATCGGCTAATATTCGGAAATATACGGTATATCTGAAAAATGAATGCAAAATAGAAGTCTATGTTCATTTGATTTTTTATCCACTTAACACATTAAGGAGACACAATTCTATAAAGTGAATAGTTTGACAAATGAAGTTTCAAATTATTGCAGTTATTTGATTTATTGTTAATGTTTTTGGTCACTCATTTTTCATTTAAAAATATTTAAATAATGAATATCGCCCATGTAATGTTGTTCCACTGTGTTTTTCATATCTACAATGATCAATTCATTTATATTTTGATTTAATTGTGTAATTTGTATTGTATTTTTTCCATCCCATATTAATGATGCTTTCAAGGATAATTATTGAACTTGCTGAGACAAGCAACAAAGTTGCTAAAATTACTAAATCCTTTATTTCCGGTATCAAGAATGAAATCCTTTCTATTCTGTGGAATGGGGCATCATTCCAACAAATGAGAAACATTCAGCCTTCTTCTATCTTCATGAACACATGGCTTAATGTGGTCTAATAAGTAAGACAGCAGCTGACCCTACAGTTTTAAAAATTTTGAGTCATGAACATTACTGGAATTTCTAACTAGTCTTTGCTTATTTGTATCTAGATGTGATGTTCTGAGAACCTCCAAAAGTTTTTCAACATCCTAAACTTTCTTTAAATTTATTTCACATTTTCTTTAATTTTAAATCTAAGAATATACTGAATTATATTAATAATCTTTCCATGAAATAAATAAAATTTGGTACAGTTATAAACAATACTGCTTAGTAACATTCTTAACAGTCTCATTGACTACAATTTCTGATTCTTGGGATATTCCTATATATGAAGCTATTTCTAATTCTGTATATTCTTCAGTGGAGGAGCTGCAGTTTCTGCCGCCCAGGGCGAACTTGCTATATACCGCCTTTCTTTACAAGTTACACAGGGTACATAAACCTCAAAATAAAAAAATAAATAAATTCCGTGAAATAATGTTTTAATAGTAACATAATTCATCATTTAACACCCTCAATCTCTGCATATTAGTTGCAAAATTGTGTGTCCACAACGAGTCACATACTGGCAATTTACTGACAAAAGGTGAAAAATAAGAATTAATTACCTGAGCTATATTTTTTATGTGTCTAATGAGTGAGCTAGTGCCACTGTTCTTGGTTATAAAAATTGTTTTCCTGCATGGCTTAATTTGCCGCCCTTTTGGAGTGTCACCCAGGGCAGACCGCCCCTCCCCCTAGCTATGCCACTGATACCCTTCTCTGTATTCATGGTCATAATTGTTTATTGATTGTATTGCCAACTGAAAATTTTAAATATCACAGATTATTTGTATTCTTTATGTTTTTTTATCTTGCAATTGTGGATATTTGTTGCTACTTGCTGTTATTGAATTTCAAGTCAGTTTAGCAATTTAATATCGTTAGTACTTTTAAATGATGTCCATTTTTTTGTAAGCTAGGATTAACTACCTCTTGTATTAAAGCATTAATGCTTGCTCAGCTATTTCCACTTTTGCCAATCCAGCATCTCTGCTAATGGTGCTTTGCTTTTATCTAATAATTCCATACTAATTTTTAATATGGAATGTCTTAATTCATTAGAACTCATATTATGTTTCTGATCAGGCATGCATTTTAATGCCTGTGATTAGTGTAGTTTTAACCAAAACAACAGGTCATTACAGAATAAGAATAGAGCTAACTTTAGATAGAGATGCAATAGAGCTAGCTTTCATACAAGTATTTTATGTTTTACATTTATAAATGTAGTGTCAAAATGCAGACGGTAATTTTGTTAGTTGAACATCTTGAAATTGTGTTAGGATTTTAGTTTTTCTTTGTGAACAGCTGATTGTAACTCAGTGTTAATTAATTGCATTAATTAATCAATACTGAGTTGCAATTTGAAAACTGTTAAAAAATTCTCAAAATTTTAATTTATGAATCATGATTTTTTTTTTTTTAAATTTTACCTCTTAAGCAAGGTATTGGTGGCTGCTGTTAACTGATACAACAGGCCACTATACATGTCATGTGATGAGATATGATGCAACCCCCAGTAATATGTGCAGACATATCAATGTGTGAAACAACACTTTTGAACCAAAGTATAAATCACAGTTGTTAATCATTACTGTAGTCTTCTGTACACACCATGTAATGACACTTCAAAATGTAACTCGCCAGTAGCACATAAAGACATCAGTGTATTAAACATAATGCTAATGGGCTTATTATTAATGACAAATAATGAAAAAAAGTCTTTATTTATCATTACCCATATTTGATTGAATATTATCAATTTTAAGGAAGTATTGATATCATAGAAATTAACTGTATATTTTATAAAAATAAGAAACAGTTTATTGAAAATATCTGGAAATATAGTTTCTTTTTGTAAGCACAAATTTGATCCCTTTACTATTAGTTGAATTTTATATTAATAACAATTTATTTTTGTTTGATTACATCAGATAGAAATGAATTTAGTTGAATGAAAAATGAATCATTGAATGATTGTGTATACTGTATACTATAGTTTTTAAACATAATGTATGGTTATTTTTTAAGTTTTTTGCTTTTACAGATTGGGGATGTGCTGTATGCAAAAATTTTGACTGCTTGCAAAGACATGGAGCCTGAACTGGTCTGTGTAAATAGCTATGGAAAAAGTGTTGGCTTTGGAGTTGTTCCTGAAGGTGGTTATGTTTTGAATGCTTCTTTGGAGTATTGTAGAAGGTAAGAATTGTTTTCTTTCTTTCAGTATTTGTGTCATAATATAAAATTCTTGAATTTATAAATTCATCTAAATTATTTTTCTAATGATGTTCCATGAATATAATTGAAGACAAAATATAATGTTTTACATTATATTTTGATTCCTTAAAGATTATGCAGTGAATTTATTTTTTAACTTTTTTTGTAAACATTTTATTTATTTATTAAATTTTAATCATATTTTTAAGCTGTTATTGCTAAATCAATGTTTAAGCATCAAATATATGGATAAACATTATAACTTCAAAAAATTACTAAATTCGATGGCTGATTTTTGACACATGTATTCCTTTTTCTGTATATTTTTCCTTCCTTCATATCATTTGGTCTTCTTTTCTCCTCCATCCCCATCAATGCATACCTTTGTCAGTGCATTACAAGAATACTCTTCGTCTCACTATGTATCTTCATATGCTATGAACTCTCAAATTTTGACTTATGAAGCCCTGTTCCAAAACCTCTATATCATCTGAGACACTTTCTTATGAAACAAAATAAATGTAGCATTTTTGGAGTGAAGTGAAAATGAGGGAAAATAAAGCAAAACAAAAAATCATGTCTATCTGATTCTAGTTTTGTTGTATATATTTGACAAGTACCTTAATTTGTCATAATTTAGGTGTTTGTTCTCTAAATTCATGAAGTAGTGGATGGGGAGTAAAACTTTCAGCCTTTTAATGAATTCTACACCCTAGCATCCTAATTTTCTTAAAAGTAATTGATCTATTTAATGAAATTTAATTTAAAATTTCAGTAATCAATATTCTGTGTTATAGAACTCTATATTTGAAAAGAAAATTGCTTAATTTCGTGAAATTTTGATTGAAATCATGAAAACTTTTAAAAAGATTTATAGAAACAATATTGCATCATTCATTGGTGGTGCAATTGCTAATCAACTTGATTTATCCTTCACTACAGTGAAAAATGTAATATTGTTCTTTAGTAATTAATACTTTTGAGGCAAATCATAATTTTATTGTGAAAACACAGTCAATCATCTGAAAAATTTGTGGTATAGATTTGTATCTATGAAATCACTAGCCTATTGCTATACATATCACTAACCATATTAAATAACCTAATTCAGTTATAATTTTGGATGTATTTCTGGCATTATATATATTTTATATTTGCCTGTGCATTTTCATAGTTTAGTAGCAAACTCATGCACTTTTATTTTATATTTAAATTTCTGAGACAAAATTTATCTATGGTAATTCAGTTCTTCCCTTAAGTTCAATTGGAAACAAACAATTCTGAATTCTCAGAGATTAAAAAGCGCAGTATATTCTTGTTCTACTACGTGTTTACCTTTTAATTGATTAAATGTTTATTGAGTCATGTTTTAGATGAAGCAGAAACTGTTTTTCATTTATCTCCGAGGCATTTTTAGGGTGATCGATTGCTATTGGATGTTTGCACAAATATGCAATTCAGTAATGATTCTTGCGCAAATAAAAATTTGCATTTAAAGAATCACCTAAATCGGTTGGATCTGAAAAACTGATCGGTCAGTTATGGATTCATGTCTAGTAAATTGCTAAAAAATTATTTATGAGTTTTTATATGTCTCTTGTCTTGAGGCTGTGTTATACATGCATGTATAATAAGTATTCTTAGATGAATATTTATAGAATGGTTTTTTTATTGTAATAAATCTATATTTGAAAATCTCTTCCAAATTATCTATTAAGTAACATTTATTTTATAATTTTTTTTACTGGATTTTAAAATTGCATTACAAATATAAATAAAAGCATTTATAAATGGTTTTATTTTCCCAGTGAAATGTAAAAGTCAGTTCAAAAGAGGATTCATTTGAAAATTGTTAATATTATTTTCATTTATTTCTTGGACTGTACACATTGTGAGGAAGTATCAGTTCATAACATGTTTCTACAGGTCATGTGTCAGTCCAACTTAATTTTGTATCAGCCAAATACTGTTTGGAAGCAACTCTCCTTTTATGGATTTTGGAAGTGTTATTGAAATTTATACTGTGACCAGATTAAACCTTATAGAGGCCCTTAGACATTGCATTTTTATTGATTTTAATTTAAGCTCTATATAAGTAGTTTTTTAGTGGCAAATATTATAACAAAATGAAATAATGGAATATTTCATTGTGGGTCACTTTTGAGAGATTTGGGTTCATTATCTTGCATATAAAATAGTAAAAAATAACAGTTTTTTTAAAAGAATCTAAATATGCTAATACAAAGTTTACAAGGGCAGTTGACTTGTGGGTCAGTCAGCCAACTGCAAAAAAAATTAAACCATATTAATCTGCAAAAAAAAAAAATCATGAAAAAAGAATTCTAAGAAGAATGTTTTAAAATTTAAATGGTACTTGATTTTAATTGGCTTTCACATGGCCCTTGTAGATTAAATAAAAGCACAAAATTAAATTACCATGAAAATACCTCAAAAGAAAATTGCCCCCCCCCCCAAAGTTGCAGGGCCCCTAAGCAGTTGTCTATTTGATAATCCAACCCCATGTTTGCTTTCCAATATTGAGCCAAGTACAATGCATTGCACAACAGATTGCAGTAATTAATTACTGAAAAATGCTCAATCAAAAATTTTCTCTGTTTTGCTGTGTGAAAATAACCATTTCTTAAAATGTTGTTTGGAGTTTGTTCTTTGTTGCATGTCAGCATCCAGTTGTAAGCTTAATATTTAACAATTTTTTAGCCCATAGATGGCACCACAAATATGAGTACATATATAGGTTTAGAATATTAAGATCTCCCATAGCTAATAGCTTCATTATATGGTAGACACATCAGGAATTTTAATTCCTGACACGGTCCACTTGTATTATTGCATTAAATTAAAATTAATTTCATCTCGCCTTTTATATACAAATTAGGCATTTCTCTAAATTGGTCAATCTTTCAATCATATGTATTAACAGCTCTTCAACCAATAAGCTGTCTGTTCCTGCCTTCTATATATCTCTTCCTAAGCATAAGTGTTCTTTTCCTCAGGTGATCCATCCCTAAATAGCCCTTGTTTATCTTCCAAACAGGATGCTAATCTAACTAAACTAAAATAAAGTAGAAATTAATTTAAATCTGCAGTTAGAGCAAAAGATGAGTCTTATCCTTTGGTAGAAAGGATAAGACTCACTCAATCATTGGAATTTAGTTTAAAAATAATTTATCACATGTATGTTTCACATTATTTAACTGTGCATTGCAATGAATACTAATATGGGCTGTAATAAAATATCAATATTAATATTTCTTTTTAAAATTAATTAACAGGTTACTTCTGCCGAATTCTCTAATTCTAAAAAGATTAGGGAATACTCTACGATATGAAATTGCCATTGGCATGAATGGAAGAATATGGGTGAGGTCTACAACACTTGAAAAGACACTTGTTGCGGTCCAAGCTCTCTCAGTACTGGAATATGCAACTGCTAATGAAATAGATATGATGTGTGATCAGATATCTTCTGCTCCTGTCACATAATGCTGTCTATTTCTATCTTGCTTTTTAGGTGTAAATAAAAACTTTTTTATAATTGAAATTTTGTTTCATGTTTTTTTCTCTTCATGAATCTTTATTATCCCATCGTGTTTGCTTAATATATATCAATCTTGTTCATGATTATAGCTTTTGCTTTAGTGCATATTGGCACAAATCTGCATATCATTCTAGCTGCTTTTAAGACGGCCATTCACTTGAAGTATAGCCATGCCGTTTGTCCTAAGCCCGTTTTTTTTTTTTTTTTTTTTCGCCCATTTTAATCGAAAAATACAGGCACGTTTTCATTCACTCTGATATTTAAAAGGACGCTAATTCTGAACGGTTGCAGAGGGAGCTTCATCTTCTTTCCCTCTCTACATCTGCTTATCGATGGCTCTTCGATTTTCTCCAGTCACCAAATTTTAATTTATGCTATCCTAGAAGCGAGGCTTCAATCTACGCAATGCATTGTTCTTTTCGCTAGCCTCTTTCAGGGTCCCTCTGAAGCGAGACTTTAAACTCCAGCGTTTTCGCTCCGATTTCAGTCGAGACAGAATTCAAACCACCACAAGCCATTTGGCTGATTTAAACAGATTTTGATGGCTTTTTCCTTCTCGCATTCCAAATAATCCAGTTTATCTGTGAGGTGAATGGCCAGCTTTAAATTCGTAAATTAAGCAGTGCAACACTTTGACCTGGTTGGTATTGTATGGAACTGATAATAGGGAGGATAAGTAAGGGATCACTACACAATAAATTTATTTTACATTTAAAATGTATTATTCTTTTACCTAGATATTAGAATCGTAAAATAATAAATTGTCAACAATGAAACAAGGTATATTTTGTAATTATTATTTTATTTTTGATTAAACATTAAAATAATGTGTGCTGTAGTTCAAAACATGAATATCTTTTATGAATTTTTTTTCTTGAACATTTATGTTAACTTCATAATAAATTAAATAATTTCAACAGAAAATCATGTCATGAGCAAGTAATATAGAAAATATCAGTGGCTTATTGCTTTTATTAATCTGAAATACCACTCATAATTTCAAGAGTAAAGATAGGATGAAGTTTACTCTGTTTTAAAGAGATATTTTATAATTATTTTTATTTCTCATAAAAAAATAAGCAGTGCAGGAATGTCGATCCAACTCCTCTACATTCCTGATTATAACATTATAAGACATCTGTTTGGATGTACATTTAAAAATGAAGTACAATATTAGTCCTGAACACTTTGTTATTTAGAAAATCTGTAGATTATCATCAATAAATTTGTCTTATACAAACTTATACAGTGAATTTTATCATTACGAAGATTTTTATTGTTAGTAATATCTAAGTCACACGCCCAACAGCTATTTATTCTCAAGGGAAAACAAAGAATTTAAAATAAAATAATTTATTGTTATACGAGTTGAATAATTTCTTCGAAAATTTTCCTAAATTTCAAGGCTTTTGTTGTCCTAAACCAAATTTATCTGCTTAATTAGCTTAGAGCTGGAAAACGCTACGAGGCATAGTTTTTTAATGTGGCAGTATGTGATACATGATTTGGATGTTATGGCACAAGATACATTAAGCTGAATATATTGTGGCAAACAAAAAGTTAAATTTGTGATAAATTAAGAAGAGAATAGTGGTATGGAAAATAAAGTTAGAAAGGCAAACAAAAAATCAGAAAATCATTTAAATAAAATTTTATGAAAACATTTGAACATGAGGCATTTTATAAAGTAAATGGTTTTTAAATTCTGGGGAAGCTGCTAGTTAGGGAATTCTGAGTGTAATGATGAATTAAGAAATTTTTTCGTTGTAATGTTAGTTTAACTACAGTGGAATTTGGCTAATACAACACTGCAATAAAAATTCGAATTAAGACAAACTGGGTTTAAAATGAGCGTAGTTAGAGAAAATATCAATTTTTAAAGCAAAAATGCAGTAAAGAGTTATTTTTGATATTTAAGAGTTTTAATAGATAACTAGCTGCATGGCCCGACGTTGCACGGGCAATCTTGAATAATGGGATATTCCCGGGTTGAGAGAAGTGAGATCACGTGAGGCCTTGGGATCCATATTTTTTCATATGCCCGCCTCCGTTTTTTTTTTCCAACAAATATTGTCACTTACTTTCCCCAACAAATGTAAATATTCTTTCAAATCTAATCTTTTAATTACTAATTTTCATATACCCGCCTCCGGTTTATTTTTTCTACACATATTGTTGCTAACGTAAACGTTACGTTCCCCCTAAAACGTAAAAAAAATCCTTTGAATCCTATATTGTTTAATTAAAATTTTTAAATCCAACCTTTTAATTACCTTATAGTTAATAACCCAGCTTTTCTCGGAATCTACATTTTTTCATATGCCCGCCTCTGTTTTTTTCCCTACAAATATTGTCACTAAGCTTCCCCAACAAACGTAGATCTGTTTTGAATCCTCTCTTGTTAGATCAAAACTTTCAGTTCTAGCCTTTTTACTACCTTAAAGCAGTTTGGTTTGAATGAAAACGCGAGAATTCTTGTGCCTATAAATTAAAACAGATTATCATGATATTTGTTTTGCAAAAGAAAAAATAAAGCGAAATAAAAAACAGAAACGATTAACGATTTAATAGTACACCAAACTGATAAATTAAACACCAGAAACATATATTTTCGTCTTGCCCGTATTTGAATACTAATGGGGGAAAAAAATGGATAAAAATGAATAAATATTTTCCCCCAACAAACGTAAATGTTGCGAAACACCGTACGACAAAAAAGCAAGAAAAATGCAGGAAAACGATTTTTTTCCCAATGTTTGTAAATAAAAACTCCAAAACGCGGAAGCTCCCTAAAAAAGAAAAAAAAAAGAAAACCTTTTATACAAACCAGATGCAAGAACAACCGATGTGACAGATAGTTATTGGAGCTGTCGATAGATGGCAGCACGGGGGAATCAGTATTAAGTTTTTAATTAATATATTTTTAACTAATTACAATTTCGGAATTTAAATAGTCGAAATGGATTCCTTGGATTATTTTCCATCTTTTGGTACTTACGGCTAGTTTCAGGATTCAGTGGTTCGTGAGAAGATAGAAGGACATACATACATATGTCTGTTGACGTTCGAATTTTAATATATAAGATAAATAAACATAATAAAGTAATTTTGACAAATAAAGCAATAATAATTAGAATTAAAAAGTTTAATAGTTTTAAAAACAATATAAAAAAAATAAGTAAGTAATTTTAATAATGAAACAGCATGCAGCACTTTCAATATAATAATAGTACTATTAAATTTCATGATAAACAGTACAATTTGAAAGTTCTTTTAAAAACTGACGATATTTTTATTGCTTTTTTTTATTAAATCCATTGTACAACAGTAAAGTTTTCAAGTGAATGATGGGCTTTAAAAATTATTCATTTTGGATCGCTAAGGACACAATTTACGGATGCATTTATGCAATAACAAAATTCAGAAACACAAACGATTTATTACAGATTTTAATTTTGACTTCGAATTAATCAAAATAAATTTGAATTATAGGCGATATTTTAATATTGTTAACAGAACATTAAAAGAACCAGAGGAAAATATGAATCACCGACAAATATGAGACCCGCAGTTTCTTTTTTTTAATCAAATGATTGTGAATTAAATTTGTGGTCGCGAAATTTCTCACAGGTACTTTTGCTTTCGATATTTGTAAACAAATTTAATTAAGAACCGTTTTAAAAGATTCTATTAAGATTTTCTGAGCAATTAATTTGAATTGATTAACTAATTAGTCTTATTTATTTTTCAGTTCTTTGGTAACGGCAAAATTTTTCTAATTGCAATTTTTTCCTTCTTATTCAAAATCGAGTCACCCAGGACTAATCTGAATCAACTTATTGAGATAGAGATTAACATGTTCTATTATCAGATGATCAGTGGTGTCTTGCAGAGCCGTCCCGAGGGGGTTTCAAATGGTGCAAGCGCACAAGGCCCCGCGCGACAGACAGATTTTGAAAAACGAAAGTGATTTGCATTTATTTGCATTGCACTTTCAGGACACAATATGTATTACAATATTTATTAAAAAATAATTGAATTGAATTGCATTCACATCTTGCTTCTGTTCTAAAATTATATTGACCTTACCAATTACCGTCGCATCTACAGAATGATCTTCCTCGAGATTGAAAATAATAAAAAGTTAATTTGGGATCTAACATTAGTGGAGAACGATTGATTTGCTTAACCATTTTATCTAACGAATCCGTATTAACCAAAAACTAAAACATGATATTTTCAAAGACTTTGCTTTAAAACATGTAAGAAAAGGAAACAAACAAACAAAAAAATACCACATATTGTAAGTCTAGTAAGTTGCATACCCACTTGTACTTATGAAGCAATTATTTTTGTCAGTTGATTTTTTACGATTTTTTGTGTTATTTGAATATTAATTTACTAAAAATAATTTAACTATTTATCATTTAGATGCATTCCTTTAGTCCTTACTATACCAAATTGTGCAATGTAATAAATAGCAAAAAGCAATAAATTATTCTGTTGTACGAAATTGTTTTCAAGGCTCCGCAAGTCAACTTTCCACCTTTGTCCGGGCCGGCTTTGCACACAATTTGGAAAGGTGATCATCATCCCAGATAGCAAAGAAAGCTTGTCTAAAAGGTTTGGAAACCTTGTCGCCGACAAGGGTAAAGGGTTGTCACAAAGGTTTCCATGACAAGGGTTGAACCTTTCGGTAAGGTAAGCGAAAAGGTTCGCTAGTCAACAAGAAACAAGGTTTTCTGTAAGGTTTTTTGTAAGATTTCCCCAAGCCTTTATTACAAGCTTGTTTCAGGCTTTCCTCAAGCTTGTTTCAAGCCTGTCAAAAGGTTGTTAAGAGCCCTCCTTCGGCGGACAAAATAGAACTCCCCTCCCCCCCTCCGAAGCCCTACTCTTAAAGAAGGATCCGACCCCCCTCTTCAAAGCCGTGCTTTTACAGAGATGTCCAACCCCTTTTTTTCTCCTCATTCTTCTGACGTCATCTTAGAGTTATCTAGAAAGTCAATTAATTAGAAATCTTAATTAATCAAATCTTAATTATTAATTTGATTAATCTAATTTTTAAATGAATTTACTTGTACGATTAGATTGTAGATTGTGACAAAACAAATTTCTTCAAGCCGGGGATCGAACCCGCATTCATATAATTGGAAGGCAAACGCAATAACCACTATACCAAACGGGGCTACGCAAGGTAGGAGAGGTGGTTAATAAAAAGATTTCTTACGTCAATTTTGCGGGAATGGTTTCCGAAAAGGGTGTGTGGAAATGCTTTCTCAGACTTATCGTACAAACCTTGTCGGTGAGGTAGTTCATAAAAAGCTTTCCTATGTAAACCTTGCGGCAATGGTTTCCGAAACGGTTGGCGCGTTAATGCTTTCGCGGACAGCCTATGGAAAGTGAAATGGCAACCTTTCCGCAACCTTCTTTGCTATCTGGGCAGTGGCGGTTTTCCGCACAGGTGCTAGAGGTGGTCGCCTCGTACCTCTAGACTCGAAGGGGCCTCAAAATCTATTCGACATACATCGCAGTGCTAAGCCGATGGCGAATTTACAATATTGCAGCCTTGTTTCAAGGTAAAGCATTCCTCACAGAAAATATTACCTTCTTTCTTTTTTCTTTAAAAAATAAATAAACGAATAAAAATAGCCAAAGGGGGAGTCGTTGGGGGTGGGAATAAGCCCTACTGTGGCATATGCCTATCATTACTGAAAATTGAGACGTGTGTTTGTGTTCTACATAGAATGAGTTAAGGAGAAGAAGGTAGCGTTCCTTTGGCATTGTACCCAGGATGAAAGGGTCTGTTAATTGCTTTGTAGAAACCTGAAAAGCGGGTTACTTTGAAGAAAAAATGTTTATTCCAGGCCTGATTATGAAATTGAAAAATTAGGCAACCACCTATGGGCCCCGTAACTTTTGGGGAGGGGCTGAAACCTCGTTTTTTTGCATTATTTTTAAGATAAAAGTGAGGGAAACAAAACGTTAGAGATCCGGTAAATAACAACGTTAGAAATGACAAAAAATTAATAGATTTTAGAAGATAAGCATAAATGTAAAATTGGAAGTACAAATAAATTTATTTACGTTAAGTTTTTGTCATCAATTTAGATTTCCTAGGAAGGGTCTCAAAATACTATGCGCCTGTGGCCTCATATAGTCAAAATCCGCCACTGTATCTGGGTATAAGGTTTACGACAGTGACAGCCTTGGGAGATGCGGGGCTTAATGGAACGAATTTTGGTCAACAGTTTCGGTTGTAAGAATCTAAGAATTCAGAAGTAAGGAAAAACCAGTGGGAGCGTTTTCTCCTTGAGAGAGGCGTAGCGAGAGTAAGTAACGCCCAAGGCTTAATACTATTTTTTTTCGCTTTCAGTGGATTAGCTAGTGCAAATGGTTAAAAACAATTGTACTATTCCCCTCCCCTGTAAGGTCTTAGTCCAGTGTTACCGTGGTCTGATTAGAGATCAACAGACACAGACTTACAGCACAACAAAATTTAATAATACTTCTTGAGTAATGGCCTATGTACAGGTCATATTTACAAATGATTTGTACATTCAAGAATACAGAATAACAAGTCTCGGATATGTATCGCGAGAGTCAATAATGAACGTAATTTGACTTAGTCGAAGTTACTAAGGTGAGTTTATTCGTGATGCAACTGATAATAAGTTCATATACTATGAGAATTCAGTAAATTGTGACAACTCAGGGCGAGTTCTGTAGACACCGAGGACCGGCAGATGAAATTGAGGTTTAGCGAACGCGCAATCGATTTCAGTTATCCACCACAGGGATTAAGATAGCCAGGCTCTGACTAAAGGTTTACTCGGGATGAGTAAGAAATACCGGGGGCGGTATTTGACAGCGAGGTTATGCAAACGCCCACTAATTTCCAGCGATTCACCAAAGGGATGCTATTATGCGATTCCACAGCTCGCCAAAGGATCTAGTCTAGCCAAGGATTTGGCTAAAATCACGGGGTCAATAAACGCCCTTTTCATCAAAGTTCAGATTCCGCAAACCAACACCTCGGAGTAGCACCCCGAGTGTTTACTTCTCAACTATCGTCTCCTCTTTCTTCTCTCTGTCTTCCCTTCTTAAACCCCTACCCTAGAGAGCCCAGAGGAGTGGCCAAAGAATTAAGTCTCAGTGATTTGTCAGCGACCTGAACAAATCATCCAATCGCAGTCATGCGCTTTCCTTCCAGGCTAATCATTGGAAGCGGTCAACGCGTAACTGCCCGTCTTTTGTCGGCTCTACTTGTGGGGTCTATACAAACGATACCGCGCTCGTCCTCTTCTGAACCCCTCTGGGTTTGCGTAAGACGGGGCCTTTTTACGACTGGTTTTATAGCTCTTACGCCTTCCTCTCAGATGCCCTAGGGTTTTCCTGTGTGGTCCGTTGTCGTGGGAACTAGGTAAGGGGAGACCTCACACCCCCTTTATTCTATTTGGCTTTAACCCTTAAATGACCAGTGTTGCCTTTAAGCAACATATCCAATTTTGTCTTCTAAAATCTTGAGAATAAGAATGAAGCTCTAATGCCTATTCTTGCCAATAGGATACATACTGAAATTTTTATTAAATCAATTTATAACATATAGATGGCAGCCTGAGTGCTGATAAAAAATAAAAATAAATTGATGTTTTCCACTTGAGGCTACATCTTTTTAGCTTTGTTTGTACGCTTGAGAATACCATACTTTATTCTACAATGTTGAAGAAAATTCCTTATCCGTATTATCATTTATTAAATTTAATTTGCGTTTGATATTATAGAATTTTATAGAGGGAATTTTTTTCTGAAATAAAGTCCAGTGTTGTCAGTTGGTAACAAACTGTTTTTAGCCATAAACCATACTTAAAACAAAATAGAATTTTTTTAAAAAGTATTTTCTCATGTTTTATTCAAGAAATGAAAGTCAAAAAACATTTTAAGATCAATTTTTTAAAAATCGGGCGGCCTCCAAGACTGGCACCAGGGACGTCTGTACCCACTTAGCCGTCGCTTTGTCCCTTGAATTTCTTGTATACTAACACAACATGGCGCGTTTGTACTTCGTCGAATAGCGAAGAAAACCCAGTACGCATTTTGAAAGTCTTCCTATTCTCCGATGGGATCCAAAATTTGATACAGATCTATAATTCTTATGAACTCCATATGATGAAATCTCATCGTTCTAACTCTCTATGTTTTTGAGTAATTGTGTCTATATGCATATGGACGGACAGACAGATTTCTCGTTGACGGGCTTTGTTTAAAATTTTAGAGAAATCTACAATTTTGTGGTTATGAACACATGCCAGATTTCATCCGTCCAGCACTTTCGGTTTTTGAGTAATCTTGTTCTCTGAAAGGACCGTCAAAAACGGCTTTTTCGAACTCGGGGAACTAAAACGTGGAGATTTCATCAAAATCTCGAGGTCGAATTTTTTTATGGTTACTTTCCCTATGTATATGTACTGAAACTAGGAGTTCTCTTAACTTCAATTTTGCACCCTCTGGTAATGGCGCACAGGGCACTCGCCCGTCCACTGAAATGACTCCAGAGCAACTAGCATTCCGGTGTAGAGCCCAAATAGAGGAAATTGGTCTAAATCGGCTAAAAGTTGGCCGCAGAACAATGGCTTCCAAGATAGCATCTTCCGCGCTATTAGACGTGGGTGAGCTATGTCAAGCATCAAAATAAGATATCGAACTATTTTTAAGTTAGAGCTTCATACAGAAATTAGTATTAATCGTCTTGGACAGTTATTATTCCTTAAGAACACATGTAGTTTTAGTTTAAGTTTCGAGACTGTACCATTTCATCCATTATATAATATCTGATCTGTTTGCCCTTTGGTTAGTTCAGAGATGAGCAGTGCTGCAGAACCTTTTATCTCAAAGGATGAAATTGTAATGTCTTGCAGTTATGCTTAAAAGAACATTCACAGCCAAGTTAAATTTAACGTAATTTATTGATAATTCTTCTGGAGTAAATATAGAGTTATAAACAAATATCAAATTTCTAGGTTAATAATAATATAATAAAGTAAGCCCCAAAGCGGGGTGTCCATTCACTGGAAAGAGAATTAGCGAGCTTCGCTATATTGTCCGGACCTCCGCGGAATACGACCACCAGTTTGGCTGTCGGGATGTCATCTCCCCTTTAGTTGTTCAGTCCCGACCTTATATCGCAACAGAAAAGAAAAACCCCTCGTATTCTCACGGAAACACACTTGTCTGCACAAAAACCACCTGTTCAGGAATGTTGCCTAATTCCGTGCAATAGGTAGCTGAAAGTTCTGCACCGCGCATTCAAAATTCTGTAATGAAAGGCAGTAGCCCGTCAATAGAGGTGTCAGGATTCCAGGTGCTTGAAGAAACCGTCAGCATGAAAGGTAAGGACAGGTGTCCATTGTTCAGATGAATCTCAAAGTGACCAGCGCCCTGGAAACGCACACACCCAGTCTTAAATCAATGTCAGCTGTCAGAGGAGGGCATACGTCACAAAATACATACATCCAAAAACAGTGCCTTCTACCGTACAGGGTGTCCGAGAATTTGGGATGCATTTCAAAACTTTGCAAAAATAATAATAACCAGAAGCACTAACGCTCTCCGGATGTTTCGTATTACTAACACGGCTCCTAAAGTTTTGTTTCATAGCATTGTTTATTCCCAGAGTCCGATATGAAGAATCTAGGTGTTGTCTGATGTGTATTGTATGAGAAAAATTCAACCATTTCAAAAATTCAATCGTGCCACCTGAACTCCAGAATTTGGTCCCTTGGATTTTTTCATGTGGGATCTTGTGAAATAATGTATGTATCAGACGCCTTTTAGCCTTACGCTAATATGCATGAACTGAAACACCGTATCATAGCTGGTATTCATTCGATAGCTCCTCAGATGCTTGCAAACACAGCCGGGAAATCGAGTATCGCTTGGAAATACAACACGCAACCAAGAGATCTCACTTCCATATTTATTAACTTTTGTAGTATTATAATAAGTTAGTAAGCATGCTTTGTTTCTATATGTTCTAGTTTTTATTTTATATAATTTTGTAATGTGTCTAATAATTCTCGGACACCCTGTATATAAGTTCAGGGTTCTTAAATTCAGTGGTAGTAATTGACAGTGGTGGAGATTAGGTGGCAAAAGTGGAGGGGGACAAAAAATTTATAGACACTTAAAAGTAGCCTGGGGTATAGAGGGTAGACAATAAAATTTAAAAAATTAGATATAAAATTAGCTAGCTTTCCCTTACTCTATTTTTTTAATATAATTCCTAGTTTTAGACAGCTAAAATGAAATAAAAATTTTATTTTTTCCACAAAAAAGTGGGGAGGGGGTATTAATTTTTTGAGACTTGTTTTAAATGAGCAATATTTGATATTTAATTTCGTTATATTGCCGCACAAATAAACCTTTATAGCTGTCATCGTGTCTCATTTGGAGAGCACTGCACTCTTGTCTATGGTTCGAATCCCGATCATGCAGTGGCGTAGTGAGAGTCAATGGCGCCCGAGTCATAATATTATTTTTTCGCCCCTTCCCCTTTCATCATCAGTGACTTAGTTTGTCGAAACGGCGGACGGGGCATGATATCTTTCGTTTTTCATCGTATTCGACTTTAAAAAGTGATAAAAAGGCATTAACGTTTTGTCACGATGGACAGTGACGTAGCAAGGGCACGTGGCACCTGGAAAATATGATTTTTTTTATCCCAGTTGTCATCAGTAGCTTAACAAATGTAAAAGGAACCAGGGGTATGTTACTATGCCTCCCATACATACATACATACATAACCCACGCCGATAGACTCACCCAAAGGGTTTAGAGTCAGCAAGGATCGACGGGGAGGAATCAGACCAGTGATGAAAGAAAAAGTTACTATATTTGGAAGGTATGGATTACAGAGCTACGTACAAATAGAAAAAAATATATAAACAAAAACACACAGAAACAGACAAAAACATACACAAATATAAACAAAAACACATCCAACACAAAAGCACCAACGGTGCTACAAAACAAAGCCAACGTTGCAAAACACAAGAAACAAAAAAGGATAATAATAATAATAAAAAAAACAGAAACTCAATCAAAGGATTACTTACATAACAATATATATATACTTTGAGCGCAGTAAATTAGTGTACAGAAGTTAAATAGTTAAATACAATTCAGATCACAAACGCTGCAAATCATCACAAATTTTCCTAGAAATTTCAAAAATTAACTTCAACCAGTTTAAAAATAAATAGTTTTTACAAAGTTTTCTAGTCCAGTAAGTCCGAGCAGCACCTGTCGGTAGTAGTAAATGATAGTCCTTGGTATGCATACATGAAGTCAAGTAATGGTCAACATCTCCATGCTCACCACACAAACAATCAGAATTGTTCAAAATCTTGAACCTGCACAGATATGATGGAAAAGGTCCATGACATCCTATTTTTCTTTAAAAATGGCATAAGCGCAGTAATGTTTTGACTCCATGGCGCCCCTAAAATTGGCGCTCGGGGCATCTTTACCCCCCCCGGTTGCTACGCCACTGCGACCATGGTAGTCTAATCCACTGGTGTTTACCCATCCATCCTTGTAGACTCTAAACGCAATGGGTGAGTCGGTGGACGTGGGTCATGGTCATGGTGTTTTAATTCACAGTGTTATTTATAGTTTATTTGTGTTCTAAGAAATTTTAAATTTTCCTTTAATATCATAGATGAATGTTTTTGGAATATTCCCTACATGTATAAATGCTGAATCCCACACTTGTGGGCAAGTTCTCTGTCCGCTGGGATTATGCGTTGCTTCGAGCTAATAAATTTATTTTATTGTTAAATTGTGTTCTACAATTACGTGACATCTTCGTGATAATATTTTTTTAAAACAACCTTGAAATATTGCTGCTCTCAGGATATTAATCCTTCACTCACAATAAGTATTGATAATTAAGAAAATAAGGCAAACAGTCCTCTACAGCTTACTATTTCTGTTTCCCAAAAAAGTATTATTGATTTTTTATACAAATTGGGTGAAAAAGTTTTCAGAATTCTAATTAGAATGCAAAATACGAATACGTTTAAAGATGGAAAAAAGGGCCAAAAATATACCTGTACTTCTGAACAAAGAGTGTACGCAGCCAGACATTATTTCCCAGCGCCTCTCCACGCCCATATTGATAGGCAAAGCAAAAGAAGGTCCTTGGCCTACCATTGGCCGAAAATCCGAAGGGTAAAAGCTGAAAAGACATCCCACAATTTAGCTGCAAAAGCAAATTAACAATCCCTTTATTTTCTCCATTCCGGTGTGGATGTCTAATTAAAAGGTTGGCCATCAGCATGGGCTGTGTTCTATATTACCTGAATTGGCAGAAAGAGGAAATTTTCGTTTTCATTCGCACTGGAGAGGAAAAAAGAGAACAGTTGTTTGACCTTCGATGCAGTGTCCATTACAGTGGTTACGTCGGCATCGCCCGTCCTATTCGCGGACAGCCCTTCCTGCTCAGATTTGGTGAGAACAGTGTGCTTTATGCTCATCGTCGAAGATTTTGAGAGACAGGAAATGAGGTATTTTTACCTTTTTCTGGAAGTTTCTTCGGGCTTGGTGCAGTGGAGGCTTGTCAATTCAGAATCGAGCAATGCAGCAAAACATATCTTTTTTAAAAAGCTTTCTAACTTTTATTAAATAAAAACTGTTGCATTCAATGTTATGTTTTAATTCGATCCATTTCCATTTAACGTAGGAATACTTGTCTAAAAACGGACTCCAAAACACGTTTATTTTCTTATATGAAGAAAAATAATCTTTGACTGAATATTTGTTTAATACAAATAGTGAAAAATTTAAAAGATGTATACGTTGTCAGCAGAAAGTGTTTTATTCGAGTGGGTACTCTGAATGATTAAAATATAAAATCATATTGTTTAGCAATGCATTCAGAAACCCTCCGCGTGTATGTGCTTGCGCCGGGTGGAGTTATTTTCATCAAAATAGGGGGAAAGTGAAGAATGGAAGGGTGATGTTTACATTTTACTGAGCGTGATCTAACAAAGAACTCCGGAAATGCGCTCATATGACTCATTGCCTGACACCCCTTTCCTGTGTAAAATCGTCCAAAAGTGGTAATCTCGGAATCCGTTGCTGAACAGTAGGAAATAGCTTAGGAAAAGGGTACAAACAAAAGAAAGTGTGTGTGCGTGGGAGAGTGCGTAGAGGATGGGTTTTTAATCTCTGCAACCCCAGTAGGTCTATAGAAATGCTGTTTTTTCTCTTTACATGTCAATTCACCAAGCGCACTAAGCGACTCTGAGCAGCAGCGAGAAGCGTTTTCCAAGTGCTCTTTCGACTTCATTTAAGATTTTATGGAAAAGCAACTTGCTTTCGCAACCAAACTCTAGGTCTAGGATGTGAATAACAAATAGCTTTTATTTTAAATTGTATAAGATAATTGAAATCTCGATTATGGAAATTCAGCAAATGTCACGAAAAAATTGCTGGATTGTAACCCCAATGAACCAACTGTCACTGGTAAGTTAGTTTGTTACATTTGTAGTTTTGCATTACATTCTGTAATGGCCAGAGTTGATCATGTTGCGATAATTACGCAAAAAAAAGAAACCAATAATTAATAAAATCCAATAATTAAGGTTAAAAAGATTTTACATTCAGTTCAAGATATGAAACTAACAAATAGGGATTAAACCAGTGGAAGGGCACGTTTTGTGTTTTGCTTCGTCATATAGTGAAGTAAATAGAGTAGGCATTTTATACTACCTGCCTTTGCCAGATTGGCAAAGGCAGGTAGTATAAGGAGAAGCAGGATTGAGAAGCAACTAAACACAAAATAAAAGTGTTTTCCCTCGACTTTCTAACAAATTTACTAAACATAGTACGCTTATTATTTAGCTTCGCAGTGTAGTGAAAAGAATCGAGTACGCATTTAAAACCTCTTGACCGAATGAACCCAAAATTCGATAAAAAATATTCAATTTCGGTGTTAAGGCCACATACTAAATTTCATTTTTCTAGTTTCTTGCGTTTTAAAGCTGTCGTGGTCACGCACACACGAATAGAGAAACCGTGAGACAATCGACCACTTGACAAATTAGATCCAAAATTAGATACAGTTTTATAGTTTTGGCGTTAACGCCATATCCCAAATTTCATCCGTCTATCTCGTTGCGTTTCTCAGCAGATGGACGGTCAATTTTCCTTCTGATGGATTTCGTTCAGCATTTGACACACATCTCTAATTTTGGGGTAAAGAATCAAATTTCATCTGCCTAGCTCTTTCCTCGTACTTACAAACAGACAGATATATATAATTCCAAAAATGTTTTTTTTAAATATACATATAGATTCAGAAAGGTCTGAAACGTGAGAGACTCAGTAAAATCTCAAAGTTGAATTTTTTGACAAATACGATACTTCTTCATTATCAAACTTCGCGTTCGACTGAGTAACAATGTTAAGAATCTTGCACGTTAAAATATATCTATCTTATACTGAAAAATGAAAAATATTTTCTATCATGATTCCAGGTAAGTTTCGGGCTAAGAGAAGCTATGTTTGGCGTAATGCTAGCTTCTTACAGAAATATTTCCCAATTATTATTTTGAATCCATTTCGAATAGTTCTTAGTACGAATATAGATGGAGCCATGGGACTAGTGTTTTCTTTAATAATTCCTCCTTCTAAAAGAAAATTAGCTTGGGTTTGTGATCACTTGAAGACTTTTTTTCTCATTTTTCTCAACTATGGGCATAGGGTAAGTTTTTTTTTTATGAAGGCTTATTTTAATATAGCCAGATGGCTGATAATTTTAATCAATCTTATTAGCGTTTTTTCTCTTTCTTTTGAAAATATGCTCTTTGGTGTATAGATCTCCTTTGTCCTTTGTTTGGGAAATTTCGGGCTAAGAGAAGCTATGTTTGGCGTAATGCTAGCTTCTTACAGAAAAATTTCCCAATTATTATTTTGAATCCACTTCAAATAGTTCTTAGCCTTTGAAAAAATGGACTAGTATGGATTCTTTGTTTGCTTTTGGTTTTATTCGATTACCTCCGAGTTTATTTATTATTTTTTTGGCTATCCTTGTATGATCTTGATTTCAATTGTTCTCTGTTTTTTGTTTTGCTGCTGCAATTGCGAGCTACTTAAACATTGTATACATTTTAACTAATTTTTTTCTAAATTTTATTCCATAAATTTTATTGTTTATGAATAAATTTTTTTTTTGTTTTTGTTTAAAGTTTAAGTTAAGATTCTTTTTAAAATTTATTCTAATTTTTCTAGTTGATTGTTTTTAAGCTTTCTTATATATAGCATATTCAAATATGCTTCAAAGCTGATATTTTAAAAACTGCATTCAAAAACAAGGTGGAGATTTCAAGAATTCAGTCCTAACATTACTTTTATGCTATCACTATTGTGATGCAGTTAAACAGCAGAAATGATTATGGTACCAAAAATTTAAAAAAAATTAAATTTATTTTCCTTGGAATAAATTAATTTAAATAGTAATGGGAATTGTTCTAATTTAGTAACTAGCTTTTTTTTACCAATATGAGGTGCTTACCAAAACGCGGAAGGCTTGCTTAACATTCTTAAATTTTTTTCTTACAAATCTTACTACTTACTAGGTTTGAAACGAAGATATATTATCTTTAAATGATAATATGTCAAATGTCAAATTAAATCAATTAGGAATGAGCTTAGTGAAAGGAGGTGTAAGAAAACAGTAACAGTATTGATAAGCCATTATATTATGTCAATTCATATTACTGTTGCAAAAGACATTTTCCATGCCTTTTCGTTGATCTAATTTCAAGAAGTATTGATTACTGTTTATTTTCCGTCAACTTTCTTTCGGAGAAATGCATGATATAAGATCGCAGCTAAGTTAAATAATGAGACTTTTGTGATAATAAAATGCGAGATTTGTTTTTATACATTTTATCATAATTTAAACGAAAAATAATAGCTCTGACAGAGTTCTTCCTCCTTTGTTATAATTTTGGAAGTTGCGAAACATTTTGTCGGAATGCCCAGCAAAGAAAATTTATTTTCATTCGTGGCTAGAAAGTAAGCAATTCGTAAGTATGAAACTAACGTTTAGATAAGTCAGTTTATCGTTTGCATTTAATATTTTTTTCTTCTGAATGGCAACAGCAAAGACATATCTTGATTCTTTGAAATTTACTCCTTAAACATTAATGTAGGCAAAATTAGTCACTTCATTTCAAAAGCTAACCTAACATTTGCACCCAAATTCCATTTTCGCTTATCCTAGGATTTGACTGGCAACAACAAGTTCAAGCCGATGCCAACATTTAATTTAAAATTCGATTCGACTCCTAAGGATGTGCGTGTAAATAATTTTCTAACTATAAAATCATTAAGTGCAAAGTTGAAATGAAGAATGAAACTATCATTTTGGGTACGTAAAATGTCGTTTTTGTTTTGTAGTTCTCATTTTCTGAACGATAAAAGGAAAGATTGTTCTTATTTTTCTGCAAACAATGATTTTGAATTCGGCATCACTTATAAGAATATGAGCATAAATAATTATTTAAATATGAAATAGGTCAGGGTATATTCCAAAGGATTTTTTTTATCTATTTTGGTTCAATAGTTAACATACTTTTTGAATGTCTGTATATGCATCATTTATCCTGATAATAAGTTCAAGTAAATAGTGTCGAAAATGCGCTAATTGATGTTTAAAAGTCAAAACTTCAAAGCTCTTAATTTACAAATTACAACGATTTGAACGACAAATATCGTTCGAAAATAGCCATTTTCAGAATTCCAATCTGTCTAAAAGCTGGATTTTGAATTTTTTCAAAAAAATTAAATTCTGGTTAAGAAATCATTTGAAATTATTTCATATTTCATTTTCTAAAAGAAAATCAAAATTATTATTTGTATTGTTATTATAGATTTTTGGGTCATTATATTACATTTTTTTAACTTATTATACTAAAATAAGTGTAAAACATAGTTGTTGTAATATAACTGTTGTCATAATATTTTGATATAAAAATAACAGTTTTAATTGCTTTTTCTTTAAAAATTCAAGCAAAAATATTATTCCTCTTGTAATTACCTCAAATTGAGTAAGTCAGCGAAACCGTACTTTACACAAATTAGATCAAAGTGCATGAAGAAAAAAAATTAAGTTAGTAATGGGCAAACGGAAAAAAGATTAGCGGGAAAACCTTCCATACATCCTGTTACATAATCCACGGACATAATTAATTTCAGACATTAAAAAACTGAAAGTAAATGTCTAAACTGTAAATGAAAAATGAATTCATAAAGAAATTTTTTTAGGAACTAAATTTCGAAATTTTTTGTCTTAAATAGAAGGTGAAATAAATTATCCTACAAAATCCACAGCTGATTGGTGAGGAATAGTTATCGATCGTGAACAGAATAGTAATTTCGCACCGATATCATTTTTGAAACATGAAAACAATTTTATTTGAGAATTTTTTTATTGTTTTCATTCCAGACTAAAAAATATTTTTAAAAGTCACAAACAGCAATTATTGATATTTTCTTCTACATCGAAACGAATTTGATTTCAATTATATTCATTTGTACACGGATAGATTGCTGTAATTTTCGAGAATACTTGTCATCTACAAAGCTAAAAACCAAAGTTTTTCCCTATACTTTTGACTAGCCGCCTTCGGCGACCAGCTTGTTCGCCGTGAATATGATTTCCATTGAATCTTACATCAATTTATATCCATGGTTCTTTTAACAACGTAATTTTAAACTTCAGATTGTGGTAGATATTTAACCCATGTTCTTTTATTGGCCTTGCACCTGATCTGTTCATTGTCTACATAAATTTTCCTAATGGAGTCAAACTGACTATTCATGTAACCTCTAATTCCATGTTGTCGGCACTTTCTTCATTTTCTTATTCCTCTTGTAAAATATTCATTTTATTTCAACATTAAAATTACGCAGCACACTTTATGGCCAGCGGCATGTTAGCCGGACCCGGATGCTGAGAAAAGAATGAAAACATAGAAATCATAACCATTCAATTTACTGGATATATTTCTTAATGTAAGCAAAGCAATATCTCGAAGAGCTTGGTTTACAGATTTCTCAAAAATTTTGATGAAATGAAATATGAAAGCAAAATGTATTAGGATATTATCTCAGATTACAACAATGAAAGAGAAATATGCAATTAAATGTTTGTTTAAACAATGAAAACGGTTTGGAATGAAAAGAATTGTTGTAAGACACGTCGAAAAATATTTTCAAAAATTTATTAAAATTCGAAAAAACATTGTACGGCAACTTAATTGATATCATTTGAAAGGTAGTTTTTTGCACTTTCAGATGGCATAAAAATTTTTTTTGTTTTGTAATATTTTCGGAAGTTATTATGGAAAAACGTCAACATTTCGTTTAATTTTTAATTAATTAAAATTTCAAAAAATGGCTCCTAGGTGCACACTCCAACCCTCCAAAGTATGTTTGTGCCAATTTTCGTAGCTCCAAGTCCAACGGTCTGACCAATAGAGCACCAACACACACACATTTTCCTTTATTATTAGTAGAGATGAAATTATTTCTCATAACTTTGGTTAATCATTATGTCTCATTAAAAATTTTTAAAATGAAGCTTATTGCCACGAAAATGCTGTCAATATTATTGAATGGTTGTACTACGAGTCCATTCTAATTCCACTTGGTCCAGCACATCTAGTCAAGTCCATGGGTAAGGACTCAAAATAAAGAGGAAGTGTGGCATTTTTCTGTTGGTCAAAATGATCTTCTAGGTAGCACCTGAGGTAGAAATCTTACTTAACTTCGACATGTGAAGGTAGGTTACCTTCCTTTGTGACGTAAAGAGGAAACTGGCTCACGTTAGCCTTTTGTTTAGAGGAAAAACTAGAAAAATCTGCAGCAGCCAGCCGGATCGTAACGATCGATTCATTATTAAAAAGCACATCGGTCTACCAGTTTTTGGATGATGTTGTTTAAGAACATGATCAGAGAATAAAACCCATTACCTTCTTTCTTCGATTCTTGTTCCTCTACGATGCCGCTGGGCTATTAGAATTCTTGTGACACGCTTTTTAACAGCATGTTAAAAAGGCAACAATTATTTGTTCTGATTCAGATACACATGCTCAGTGACATAGCGGTCGGGTGGGGCATGGCGGGGTATAGATCAGAAGCGCAGGGGAGAAGGAACGCCGTTCCGGCACTTATTTTTTAAAAATTAGAAATAAACAAGAAGAAATTGTAAAAACCTTCTTAAACAGGGCGATTTTTGTCACCAGCTTAGAGCATTCCGGCACTGCTCATTTTGCGACTACACCACTGGTATAGATGCCCCGGGCCATATAGGCATTCTGTACTCGAGAAGAGCACCATTGTAACTTTGGAGGGCTCTGATTGGACAAGCGAATCTGACGTCACTCCTCTGCACATCGCATCAACAGTCAGACACGCGTATCTTGTTTATAGTTCTTAAAACTCTAAATACTAATTTTTTCTACAAGATATTGCCTGAATTTGTTTTCAAAAGGGGAACCTTTCTTCTTCTTGATTTAATGTCGTTAGAGTTTCTTCATTATTGCTTTATTCAGATCTGAAACATTAAAATTCATATTTTAATAGTTAACTTAAACCATGATAAATATAAGTATTGAAATAATGCCTGATATAGGATTACAAATTACAACAAACATCATCTAAAAGATAATGATTTGAAATAATTATTGCTACTTACCAGCACACAAACTTTGTTCCAGATGGTCTAGAAGATCGAAGATTCCATTTCGTGTCCGATATTCTTCCATATTCTTCTATCCATGAATACACATTGGAAACACTTTTAAGGTCGCTTCGAACGATGGTTTCACCTTCAACGATTTTAACAACTTCGTTTACTAAAGAAGGGGGAAGATTGGAATTCTGAATAGCCATGGCGTATTACACAAAGAATATTTCACTATCGCTAGTTGAAAGAATCAGTCAGAGCGTGGTCAGAGGTAAACAAACAAGCAAAGCATAGTTACGTCAGATTTGCTTGTCCAATCAGAGTCCTCCAAAATTACAATGGTGCTCTGCTCGAGTACAATATGCCTATTTGAGCCGCGACGCTAGTTTTAGGGGGCGCCACGGAGTCAAATTATTACTGTGTTTATGTCACTTTTTAAAGCAAAATATACTGAGAGGTATAAAAATTACATTCTCCGGACACTATTTGCACTTTCTTATCCATTAATGACGAGAGGGGTAAAAAAAAACATTTTATTCTCCTTCCGCCACTTACCGTCGCTACGCCACTGGCCATGATGGCAATTTATGCATGCGTTTATCTCACTTTTTAAAGCCGAATGCTTTCAAGGGGCGAAAAAATCGCATTATGACCCAGGCCCACGTACCCTTGCTACGTCACTGCACATGCTTGCAATTGATGGCAATTCAGTCTTAGGACCACCTTATTTCCTAAGCCCAAATTCGGCACAGAGGATTTGATTGATTGATTAGTCCCAGTCAGATGTAACTGTGCAGTCGAGAACGAGCCACCGTTTTCTGGGTTCCAATTTCATTATTGAAAACCGAACCAAAATATGTCGTTTATGGTACAATACTGAATCAACTCCGATTCGCTGTACAGCAGACTGTTTTTAATGCAATAATTAATTTTGGAAAAATAAAGCATTAGAGCCTCTGCAGTGTTTCGTGAAAACATCTGCATCTCAGTTTTGGTGTTGGTACTCCATTGCGTAAGCTGCTTCTAATTGTGAATCAACACTATTAGCTATATTAAGATGACGAGAACGACATTTAAGCCCACACACTTTCTAGTTTACATCTAGATAAATGGATACTTGATCCAATGAATTTAATGAAATGTGCACCCTCTCCCCATATACGTTGGATCTCTGATGAAATCGAGTCTCCTATTGCACCATCATCCAGTTTCGAAACCAAGACTCGGGTATCAGGCCACAGCACTTCTATGAGTTGGTAAGAAAACCATCTGCTGCAACGCATTTATAAGAGATTATAATGAATTTAAAACTCTTTCCAGGACATAAATTTATGGTCATGAAATGAGTATTCACGAAGTTTTTCTAATACTATTAGTTTTTACGTATTTAAATTAATTAATGTCTATACATTGCACATTTCTCTAAGTGAATGACGTCATCTTGCTGCGTCCTTCTTATTGGCTGTCCTTAAAACCACACGCTTAAGGCAAACTTCTTTTCATTGTGAATTTTTCCTGAATAGAAGATTGACTAATTTAATCTAGCTGAAATTAGAGGATTTCAAATATTTTTTCTAGATATCTGGTAAACCTATGAAATGTGGGGCTTATAGTATCCATACTACTGTTACCTTAACAATTTTTTACTTTCTCGTATACGAAGTATACAAAGAGAAAGCATTCTAATCATCAAAAAATTCTAACTCGAGATTTTGATGAATCTCCACGTTTTAGACCTCCCTGAGTCCGAAAAACACAATTTTGTAATTATGTCTGTCTGTGAACACGATAACTCGAAAACTGTTATATCTACGGAGATGAAATTTGGCATGTGGTGTTTAAACATAATTTGCAGATTTCTATTAAATTTTGGATAAAATCCGTCACGGGAAGTCTGTCTGTCCGTGTTCATGTGAACTCGATAATTCAAAAACTTAAATAGTTAGTTGGAAAAAATTTGGTACACAGTTTTATTATCAGGAATGTGGGCCCGTATCAAAATTTGGAGTATCGGATTTGGCCCAAAATTTGATACGGACCTACATTCATGACGATAAAACTGTTTACCAAATTTTATCCATCTAGTTATTCACGTTTTTACTTTCTTGTATACGAAGTATACAAAGAGAAAGTATTGTAATCGTCAAAAATTTCGAACTCGAGATTTTGACGAATCTCCACGTTTTAGACCTCCCTGAGTCCCAAAAACACAATTTTGGAATCATGTCTGTCTGTCTGTGAACACGATAAATCGAAAACTATTAGAGCTACGGGGATGAAATTTGGTATGTGGTCTTTAAACATAGTTTGTAGGTTTCTGTCAAATTTTGGACAAAATCCGTCAACGGGAAGTCTGTCTTTCTGTATGTCCGCGGTCATGTGAACACTGTAACTCAAAAACTTGAATAGCTAGATGGATAAAATTTGGTACACAGTTTTATCGTTATGAATGTAGGTCCGTATAAAATTTTGGGCCAAATCCGTCAAAAAGGGGCTTTCAAATTGCATATTCAATTTCTTTTAATCCGATTCTCATGCGCAAACTACTGGTAGCAATCTGTTATTGTTGTAAACAACAATAAATAATGTTTTCAAACATGAATTGTAACAATTTTTTATTGTTGTAAACAAAATTCAAACCGATCTCATTATTTCAGCAAATCTTTTATTTACGCGCTTTTGCAATTATTACGGTTGTGGTAGTATAAATTGTTTTCTTGGGAATTCAATTCCAAAGCAGAATTTTTGCTTTAGTATTGATTGCATTGCTTATTTTATCGCATGCTTCAAAGTAATATTTTTTGAAACGTGGCAACCGATATTTGATTTCAGGTTTGTTTGTTTGTTTCACTTTCTCGTATACGAAGTGTACAAAGAGAAAGTATTGTAATCGTCAAAAAAAAAAATTCGAACTCGAGATTTTGACGAATCTCCACTTAGAAAGTATACGAGAAAGTTTAGGGGAGGCCACTCCCGCTGGTTTAGTTATAGTGTTCACATGACCGTGGACAAACAGACAGACAGACTTGACGGATTATGACCAAAATTAGATAGAAACCTACAAATTATCTTTAAAGACCACATACCAAATTTCATACCCGTAGCTCTAATAGTTTTCGAGTTATCGTGTTCACAGACAGACATAATTCTAAGATTGTGTTTTTCGGACTCAGGGAGGTCTAAAACGTGGAGATTCGTCAAAATCTCGAGTTCGAATTTTTTGACGTTTACAATACCTTCTCATTGTATACTTCGTATACGAGAAAGTAAAAATAGAACAAGCTAGATGGATGAAATATAGCATGTGGCTTTATCATTAGAATTGTAGATCTGTATCAGATTTTAGACAAATTCCGCGAAAGGGTTGACTATTTCTCTGTCTATCAATTTGTGCATACACGAACGCAATAGCTCAAAAATATAGCCAGCTAGATAGATAAATGTAAGTACGATCTTTATCCCAAAACTGTAGATCAGTATCCAATTTCGAACTAAATCCGTCCAGAGGTAGACTGTCTATTCGTCTGTTTGCTCATGTGTATGTCAGCACGATAGCTCAAAGGCGCAACAGGTTAGATAAATTAAATTTGGTACAGTAAAACTTCGATTAACCGTCACCGCCCGGACCATGGATGTGACGGATAACCGAATAGACGGATAACAGAAATTTCTTGATGCGTGTGTACAGTATTATGATTTCATTGCTGCCGTCGGACGAAAATTGTAATTAAATCCTTTAAAAGTGAACAATACAAACATGTATTTAATTTCAAACCAGCGGGAGTGGCCTCCCCTAACCTTTCTCGTATACTTCTCAAAAATTTGTTATTTCCCCTCCCCCTGCGTGGATAAAAAATTCGATCCTACTGTAACCCAGAATGCAATGACTATCAGAAGGTTTTTGATTGTAGATTATAGTGATTGTAAAATATTTAGGTGAAGAATCATATTGAATATGCAATTTGAACGCCTTTTTTTAACCGATTGGAACGAAATTTGGGTACAGATCTATAATTAATGTTAGAAACCGTCATAACAATTTTCATTTATCTAAGCCAAAGGGTTTAGGAGATATAATTTTTACACGTACGCGATTATACAGTCCGACAGACCATCAATCATTAGACGGATTTGGTCCACACTTTTATACGGACCTACATTCATGATGATAAAACTGTGTACGAAATTTTATCCATCTAGCTATTCCAGTTTTTGAGTTATAGTGTTCACATGACCGCGGAGAGACAGACTTCCCGTCGACGGATTTTGTCGAAAATTTGATAGAAACCTACAAATTATGTGTAAAGATTACATACCAAATTTCATCCCCGTAGCTCTAATAGAGTTCGAGTTATCGTGTTCACAGACAGACGCACATTCATACATACAGACAGACATAATTAAAAAATTGTGTTTTTCGGACACAGGGAGGTCTAAAACGTGGAGATTCGTCAAAATCTCGAGTTCGAATTTTTTGACGATTACAATACTTTCTCTTTGTATACTTCGTATACGAGAAAGTAAAAACGATTAATATAAACTTCAATATAAAAGTAGTAATGTATATAAATGTATGGTAAAACTATAAACCTGCATTCTTTTTTGCTTTTTAGGTAAGACGGATAACAGAAACTGGCGATTAAACGAGTGACCGCTAATCGAAGTTTTACTTTACGTGGTTTTCAAAACAAAATTGTAGACCGTTATGAAATTTTGACTGAATCGGTCAACGGGAATGCTAAACAAATAACACTCAGCATTGCGTTTCTAAACGAGAAAGTCAAAGGAAAACCATTCCCTCTGGTTAATTTTGCATTAACTACTGTAGTAGTTGAAGAGAACAGATGTCACAAAGGCCTACAGAAGAAAAGAAATTATATAATTCGTTATTTATAAGAAAAGCAGAACAAGATGAATACAATTTAATGATATTGGTAAGTAATACCATTTATATGGCCAGAAGCCCCTATTAATAATATTTTCAGCACCAGGTGCCTAAGACATAGAGGTTTCGACCTTGAATTTGGTTATCTGTCTCACCATGAGGGTTTCTCTGTCGTCGCCTATTGGCAATAAATTCGATTCTTTTTGTTTTGGTTTCGTATTACCTTTAGTCTTTAATGGTTTAATTGAGACAGAAAGAGAGATTGATTGCGATGTTGTATTTTATCTAACATTTTCTTCTTCGAAATCTTTTTACAGCTGCAGTATCCATATGAATGAAACATTGAATTGTGTGCTTGCTTTCGGCTGAGCTTATATAGCAGCGTGAATTGTTTCAAACATTACTGCTTCAATTCATTTTGATGATTTTTCTATGAGCATCTATTTCATTAAAACTTAAGAAATTATTATTTGTTTAAAAGTTTACATTATTTAACTAATCCAAGTAAAGGATTGATTTCAGCTGGTTAAAATACACTATTTTTGCTTTTTCAGTTTGCTATGTAAAGTGTTCTTTCTTATCTGTTAAACTGACAGTATAAATTTAAAAATAATCTTATCTTCCATTTGGAAAAAATTTCCTGAAAAGTCAAAGCTATTTTTCTGATTTGTTCTAATGGAAAAAATTGACTGCTCCAGCCATCACTTTCAAGTTTTCTGGATTCTTCTTTATCTTTTTGAGCTTTTCTATTGATACAGATATTTGGGTTAATTTTTCACAATTCTGTCTCAATTTTTCTTTTTAAACATCCATTCGTTATTGTTTGCAAGTTATAATGCACATCATATGAGAAAGAGAGCACTGAAATAGATTTTGCCATGCTCATACCCAAACAATTTGAATTCACTACTCTTCATTATTGCTAATATTGTAATAACATTGTTGCCATTTACAAGAAAATATCAAGACTTTAATAATCAAAGCGGATCTTTTAATATCTAAGTAAAAACAAGTAATACAAAAAAAATTAAAGTCAATTCCTACTTAGGTCAACAAAGAAACATTTTATTTTAGAAATTTTTTCTCCCATATAAAACTAAAATTAATTAATTAAATTTAATTAATGAATTAATATTTGAAAAAACTGTATTAGCATCAAGTGTCATCCACTACAAGTTTAAAAAATGTATTTGAACTTGAGTGGATGAATAAAAAGTATTTTATTAACGATTGAAAATTTCACTCTTTGTTTGGTAATCCTAATCTTGGCGACAAATTTGGCGACATTTTGGCGATTTGGCGACGAAGTTGCGTGGCTCTAATAAATAAAATTAATTAATTCAATTTAATTAATGAATTAATATTTGAAAAAAACTGTATTAATATCAAGTGTCATCCACTACGAGTTTTAAAAAATGTATTTGAACTTGAGTGGATGGATAAAAAGTATTTTATTAACGAATGAAAATTTGAACAAGATATATATATATAGGGAGAATGTGAACTAATAGTAGGAATTTAATAAACACCATGCTTTTCGATTTATTACTGTTATATTTATCATTTTTATGACAATGATTTGAATTCTTTTGTTTTTCATTTGGTAGTTAGTGCTATGTTTGCTAGTTTTTGCTCATTTTTGACTTTATGAAACAGACATTTTTATTTTATTTATTTTCCATCATATAAAGAATTTTTTCTTTTAAATAGACATTTTGTATTTTTTTTATATTTGCAGAATTTTTTTCTTTCTTCTTTACTCTCTCTCTCTTCTCTCTCTCTCTTCTCTCTCTCTCTCTCTCTCTCTTCTCTTTAGATTGAATGATTTGATTCTAAATAAAAATCACATAATTTCAAAGAATTAAAAGATCTTAATTTCTAATTACAAAGAAAATAAGATTTTATAATAACTGAATCTTAAGATTTTACAACTTTAAGATTCATGTAACGTTATTAAGAAAATTTGAGTAATGAGTATCAAATGTTGCCTAAATCAATCGATCTCTTAATGAAAAAGCCCTTAAAGATATCGTAATTAAGTCTTAGAGGAATTAAAAATATGTGTATTAATAAAATATGCTAGTGAAATTAATTTGTTCCCTAGTCTCATCTTTCTTTTAGCGAGAAAATCGTCTTAATTATCGAAAAATCCTATTAAATGAAAAGAAGGAATTGAAAAATACTTTAAAAAAAAGAAACTTTATGAAGATGATGGATTTTATATGGAACTTACGGATTGCTTACCAGTTCTCCAAATTAAAACTCGTTGGTAATACTTAAGATAAAGTAATCTTTTCCATATATGAAAACATAGTTTCTTTTATAAAAAAATATCTATTCATATAATTGTGACGAAACTTTCATTAAAATCTTCCTTATCCTTCATAATATCTGTGGGCAAAATTTAAAGATCTTTTCAGTAGTTTGGATTAATATAGGGTATAATTCATTATTTAGACGTTTCGCGTTTATTTATGTAGGTTTATTTATTATCGTTTGTTTCGTGAATTAATTCCATTAGTTGTTGTGTTAATTCATGTTATTTAAAAAAAATCGCTAAAAAAACAATCGAATTCCCTCAAACAGCAGAGTTCCAATTGCCTTCGATTTTCCAATCTTTCCTCTAACAACAATAAATATACACCATGCCGCCAATGATACTTTTTATCATAATGGCACAGATAAACGACAACAAAAATTATCATTGCGATATTATTAGTAATACTTCCTCGCCATCTACTTATCTACTGCAGCTTATCTCTCCCATCTTGACGATCCGAAGTAAGCAAACCAGCATCCCTATCCGAAAGTCCCACGCTTGGTTAAGCATGCATTCTGGTCCAATCCCAACATTCGCGTGAATCGAGAGGGGGGGGGGGGAGGGGAGAGGGGAAGCACAAAGCGGTGGTCGGAAAGCCTCGGTTTTGTGTTGGTGTTCTTTTTTTTTAATTCATAAAAATCGTCTGCCATCGTTCTGCTCGTTGCAGAAGCATGTGGTGCATCCCCGCGGTCGTTGGTCAGTTCCTCGGTGGGGACAGACCATCACTACTGTCCACCCTACTCTACCTCATCATTGGATATTTCACCTGCGCGCAGGTTGGTTATATATATAAATTTTATTATATAAATTTTATTATATAAATTATGCTGTGTATATTTTGGTTTGTTTTTGGAATTATTAAAATTATGTAATTATTACGAGTAAAAACAGAAAACAGTTTTTGCTGAATAGTAATTGTCGTTTGAATCAACTTAATAACTAAATGTAATTAATTATATTCAAGTATATCATACTTTGTTATTCACAAATTTATTTTTATTTTTATTATGAAAAATGATTGGATATTTATCAATAGAATAAAAAATTAAGTTACATATTAGAATATATTTCAAAATTCAGATTTTGGAATTTTTCAAAACATAGTTTAATTAAGTTAATTATCTGAAATTTTGCTTAATTATGAATAACTTAAATAAAACTAATACCTTATTTGACTTTTGTTTCCCTGAAATTAAATCAACAGACAATAAATATTACATCAGAACTAAATAATTCATATATATAGGAAATTTCAGATTTCTTTTCCTGTTTTAAAGTAGTACTTGTTCACATAAAATACTTAGCAACAATATTAAATAAAATAAAGCAAAAAATTATTTAATATTGACAATTTTAATTTTTTTTGTATTTATATAAATAAAATGGTAGTATTTAAAAAATCAAATAAATGAACTAGTGTTATTAGCGTAGTTCTGAAATGGCGCTTATAACCCGTTTCAAGTATATATTTAAGAAAGAGTTTTATATAATTAAAAGAATGACTTTTTGTTTCCTTACAGAATTTTTGATAAATATTTTAATTCCTTAAATTTGCAAACTTGTTTTTGCAAATACAATTTTTACTTGTTCTATCGAAAAAGACAGATAATTTGTTTCTTTTGAAAGAAAAAAAATTAACTATACTTAAATTCTTATCAGCAGTTATGTTAACTTTCCGTCCCCTGTTCTGTAGTCGGAGGGATACGCGTTCGAATATCAATTTTCCGTCGAGACTTGTCGTTTGAATGGGGCTGATAATAATTCATTCTGTGGGAACTTTAACATTTCTACTTTATACGGTAGGGAAGATATGGTTCTGGCTCAAATACTGTCTCAGTCATTTGAATAAGGTTTCAATATCACGATAAATAATAAAATAAAATCTTATAAGTTCTTAAATTTAGGCACATTACATGTGTTATGTCATTAACCTTTAGTCACAAGTAAAAACGGAAAATGAAAGACCGACGAGTGTGTGTGCTTTCGAAGACCCTCACCCCCTCCATTGGTGAAAAAAAATATACAACTGCTCCTAATATAAATAAAAACACCATCATAATTAAAATTATTTATTTATTTATCTTGCGTTCATTTATTAATTAACATGATAATTAAATTATTCAA
>BGPR01004461.1:0-22915 GCA_013235015.1 Araneus ventricosus | reverse complement strand
CTCAATAACTTCGGAGCACATTATTGCACAAAACCTATTTTTACACCACTTTAAAATTCAAAATACTATCTTTTCAGTTATATCAATTCTATTTCATTAGAATTTGTTTTCTAATTTTAATAAATTAAAAAATATTTTTAGTATATTCTACAACAATACTTTAATAGATTTTAAATTAAAAATTAATTAAAATTTTAGCGTTTTCCCCTCAATAACTTCGGAGCACATTATTGCACAAAACCTATTTTTACACCGCTTTAAAATTCAAAATATTATCTCTTCAGTGATATCAATTCTATTTCATTAGACGTTGTTTTCTAATTATAATAAATTAAAAAAATATTTTTAGTATATTCTACAACTATACTTTTCATTGTTTCAGTAACTGCGTCCATAAGCACGTGCGTAACTGCGACGATATTAATACATTTGTTTTGTGAGCAAGTTATCGTTGCTATGTAATGAAGAGGGATTTCTTAAAATTACATATATGAAGACGCATGAATCAAGCCTAAAAATTATCATTCTACGATGTTTCGAACTAGAGGTTCAAATTTCCTTTTTTCATATAATATATATTTTATTTATTTATTTATTATTATTATTTAAAACCAACTACATTCACTTTTCTTCATTGCTACTTACTGCCTTCTTAAAAGCTTACTAAACATGCCATTCATAAAAAAATTATTTCCCTTTATACTTGTACATATACTTGTACATTAAACACGGTTTCTTCAAGTATGGTTGTGGTACTAAAAGTTGCATGGTAGAATATTGAGATGACAAAAGTTTAAGAACAATTACTCCTGTCAAATATTTTAGTATTAGCAAGCAAAAGCTTAATATTTTAATTTGATACCTTTTAAATTAATTCATCGGATAAATGATTTAAACATTTCTGTTTTTTTCATTTATTACCTTCTCGTATACGATGTAAGGGGTCTCAAAACCTATTCGACATTCATCACAGTGCTAAGATAACGGCAAATTTGCGACATTGGGTAGGAAGAGGGGGGCCTCAAGTCAGTTTTGCACCTGTGGCCTCATATTGATAAAATCCGCCATTGCCTATTACTCAAAAATGCAAAAGCTTGATGTGTAAATGTCGGGATAAGATCTTTGTCCAAAATGTAGATCGATCGAAATTTCGATCCAAAAATGTAGATCTGTGTCTAATTTCGGTTTAAATCCATCAAACAGGAAACTGTCTGTTTGTCTGTATGACTGCATGTGAATACAATAACTCATGAAATTGGTGCAAAATGATCACCATCACAATCTTGACATCAAAATTGTAGATCAATATCAAATTTTGAACCCAATCGATACAACGGGAAGATATTCAGAATGTATATTCCACTCACTATACTATGAATCTAAACACAAAATGCACTGTATCGCGTAAATCATGAAAAAGTCGAAGGGAGAACATCTCCGCTTGTTCAGTGTGTTACTGAGTTATTAGCTAAAGCAGTTAATCATTTCGTTGGAAATTTTTTGAAGAATCCATTCTGATTAATCAAAATAGATAATATAAATGTGTACCACGTTTTCTTCTTTTTTTATTCAAAACCGATATAAAAAGTCTTGAATTTTTATAGCGGGTAATATTAATTGCTAATTAATTGGAATTAACACATTTCTGTTTAAAAAATTGGCTTTCTCGAAATAGAAAACTGACATGTATGTCTTAGCTAGGGTGTTAGAGGCGAGAAAACATTTTATTAACTTCATCCTGAAAAACGGTTTTTTTACCCACCACTACTGTTAAACTAAAACAAGATTCGGAAAAGGAGAGGAATCAAATTTAGTGTAAATTAGCAGCGTTTAGCTGCAGAATTTACAAAATGCATTTAGCGGTGAAATTAATCCGTAGTGCCAATTACTAAAAAGAAGAACAATTATTTAAAATATATATGGCGTATCTTTAATAATTCAATATTCTGAGGTTCGAGTGTAATGTATCAGAAATTATAATTAAATTACAAGCTGGTCAGTTAAACGCTTTAGCTGGTTTCTCACGGCGTTCGCGTAAACGCCATTGGTAAATCAGGACACTTTTCATTCTTCATTGGTTTTTAAATTTTCTTTCTATTAGATGTATTCATGAAATTCATTTTGAGTCTGTAATCAGCTTCTGATATTGAATGGTAACAAACATTTCTAAATGGAACTTGGATTTTCAACTGGGAAGAGAGAGCGCATTTATTAGCATTGCATTTTTAATAACATCTAATGTCCTTCCTTCAAACAATAATCTTTAACGTGCAACTTTGGTAATTATTTTAAATAAACTGATGGAATAACAATTTCTTACATATTTTATAGGTTTTAAAACAGAAATCTTTAACGTATAACTTTGGTAATAATTTTAAACAAAATGATTTTATAAGAATTTCTTATATACTTTACAATTCTTAAGATCTTCATGGAGAATAATAAAGATCTATTGATAATGATACAATCTATTCGAAAAACGTTCCCATGCATCCATAAATTTTAATACAGCAGTATTTTTTTTATCGAATTCGACCCATGATTTTTTTGCTATTATTTTATTCATTTTATAGAAGTTCTTTTCTAAAATTACAAACCATTATGACGTAATTTGTTCCCAAAAACTACTCTTCACATTTGGAAGTGAATGAAGAATTCATCCGTACTTTAGCATTGTCGTCAATTAATCAGTATGCAATACCAGCAACTGGAGAGAGTTGATTGTAGCTTTGATAAAAATGCAATCGCAAAATGGATCGCTACGATTTCCTTTTTTGTATTTTTATAGGGAAGATACCAAAAAGGAGTACAGTGTTTTCTATACATTTGGATTTTTGTGAAATGTTATTTTCCGCATCGGAATGATTTTTCCTGAACTATAATTAAATAGCCTAATTTTGGATGCTTTAATTTGTAATTTTTATTAAATTGACAAAAAAATGTAATAAAATGAGCGATGTTTAATGAAAAAATAGGTAATAAACAGGAAAAATTTCTACACATTATTTTACAATATTTTTTGTACTAATAATAACTTGTTGTTAAATACTATACTTTAAAGGTAGAGTAATTTTAGATTTGTCTTTTTAATATAATTGTGTTTTCATTTTACGTCCTTCAGCATTTTTGATTTCCCCATCAACATTTAACCAATAAGTTTTTGAAATGCTGGTTTTTAGTTTTTGAAAATATGGCCCAGAAGTCCCAGACCAGCCGGGGCTGTCCTGAGTTTTGACCGTTTGTCTCGGTTTGTTCTAGATTGAAATTAAATGTTACAGTTTGTACCGGGATTTTCTTATAAGTTACTAGCTCCTATTAAAACAGAGTATAGAGTTTTAATTATTTTTTTAAAAATTAGATAAAAAAGAAATAAATTTAATTTTAATTTAAAGTAAAATTAAAGTCAACTCTCATTTCAAACTTTTGCTTTACATTTAAAGTGATCAGAAGTCCCTCATTTGCCAGCACAGTCCCGCTTTTCAAATCTTTCTCCAAGATAGTAAAAACGTCTCGACTTAGAATTATACGTCGCTTAGAATTAGCTTAGAATTAAACGTCGCTTAGAATTAGCTTAGCACTAAAAGTCGCTTAGAATTAAACGTCGCTTAGAAATAGCTTAGAATTATCTTAGAATTAAAGGTCGCTTAGAATTAGCTTAGAATTACACTTCGCTTAGAATTAGATTAGAATTAAATGCCGCTTAGAATTACACGTCTCTTAGAATTAGCTTAGAATTAAACGTCGCTTAGAATTAGCTTAGAATTAAACGTCGCTTTATTTTCCAGTTTTTCTTACTTATCAGCAAATGTTCCACATTAAAAAAGAAGATAACCTAGATTTAAAGTTAAAAAAGTTGGTTTCTAAAGATTTCATTTTCCCAACTTTTGGGTAACCTATGATTAGACATACACACTCTAATAAGACATATGCGGATAAATCAGTCTGAACAAAATCTAGTAAATATTTTAGCGAAACATTTATGCTACTTTATCTCATCTTAAAAAAAATAATAATTTATCTCTGCTTTAAAAAAATTAATAATTAACTATTTTATTGTTTCCGAATTTTTATTTATTTATTTTATTAACTCAGTTACTTTTTTGGGTTTTGTCCAATATTCCTTACCACAATCTCAAGAAAGCGTCCCGACATGCTGTTCAAAAAGTCTGGTGAATTTAATATACCAACCACTTACTTTTAGTAACTAACCTTTCCTGGAAATATTTTTGTAAAAATTAAAAACTTGCACTGATCAGATCTATTTAGCACGTAGATCAGAATTGTGATTTTTCCTTCAGCTGAACGATATTCAAGTCAAGCTTGGATTGATTTCCAATAAATGATTGCTTGTATCAAAAATTATTTCCATCAGTTAAAAATTGTTTATTTACCAACTGTATCTAATGCTCCCTATTAAATGTGCACTTTTTATATAAACTTAAGTAAGGAAAAATAAATTCTGTCTCTTACCTGTTATCAGAAGTTTAAACGACGTGCTACAAGGATAAATAAACTATTACGACTTAATGCATCTACGTATTTGATGGAATTTTGACCATCTAGTACGTAGGTGAAAGTTATTCATCCAGAATCATCAGAATGTTCCATGCATGAAATGGAAGATGTGCGTAATGCTTTTAGGCAAGTATTTGTTATTAACTTAAGCAAACATGGAGTGAATCGAAATTCCTTACAGCTCTTTCACCTCAGCATCTGACCTTCCTTTCTCATGACATGCTTAGGAATGAACCAGATATATATGGGCTTTATTTGAAAATAAATATCACGAAGTTTCTGTGTCTGGATGTTAAAGTATCTTATTGGTTCTGTAGTTTTTCTTTTTTAAGGGGACATACGACTGTTAAACCTCGAGATTTTTCGATTTTATGAAAAAATATACATAATATTTTCCTGTCTTTTCTGTACAATTTAAAACAATTCGCTTTAAGAAATTCCCATAATTATGAAAGTTATGAAGGAAAATGTATCAGCTCTTTAACTTAAACATTGAATAAGGCCATATCTTTAAAGCGCGATATCTCAAAATGTACTTTTTTTATATTGCACGCACGATGTCTCAAGAACTAATGAATATATTTACATAACATTTTACCGAATATGTATTTTGCTATGTTCTACAAATTGAACCACATTTTTGTACATATTTCTCCAAAGAATATTTTTGGGGAGGGGTAGAAAAGTTGAAATCTTAACTATTTTTAACATTTTTATTTTAAATTGGTATATAAAATAGAAGTTAAATTTAAATATTAATAAATTGCGATTTTCTTAAACAGACTGTTTGGATTACTTAGATACCCGAAATATTATGTTTAGATAAATATTTTATCCATTTTTTCTCCAAAAATTATACCCATATTTATTACTCTCTCAAATAAATACATACCAATATGAAGGTTTGAAAATGTGTGTACTATAAGAGAAATAATATATTTTTTTAGAAAAGAATAGTGAGTTTGTGAATTGCATCGGTTCAGAGATATAACGTATCGAATTTGACAGTTTTCCACCATTCTTTCGAGGTTGAAGAATCGTATGTCCCGTTAATATAAATTCTGATTTCTGGGAGAAAAAAACCACTTTAAATTCCTTTTATCTATTACAGACCAGATAATCATTCAGTTTTTCCCTAGAATACCTTTATAACTATAAAAAGCAATTCGTTATATCAAATATACCAATATACATTTAACTAAGGAAACAGAGACGACAATGAAACAATAATTGAACTCAGTTCTGCAATCACGAAACAACGCCAAAATACGCATTTTAAATTACTGCTGTTTTTCCAAAACATTTTTTTTTAAATTGAATTACGGCGTATTTTCAAAATTATTTATTACATTTTAAGTAGTCTGTTGTGTTACGGTTTGCATTTAGTTCAATTTTGTATAGTAAACTACGCATTCAATACTGAGAACAAAATCATAAAATGGTAGTTGGTTTCCAACTGTATGACCGCGTGGAATAATGATAAACATATTACATAAACAATAAATAACGTGAAAGTTTCTTAATTGAATTGATAAATACAAATCTAGAACCTTGTCAGCTGTTGCAATCTAACTCAATTCTCTTTTTTCACTACTACAATTTCTTGTGTTAAAACGATACTTTTTTTAAATAATAATTCAATGTATTGTTATAATTATAGCAAGCTGATAATCCTTGTTTGATAGTGGAAGCTTGTTTGATGTTAATTGTTTAGTTAGTCCTCAATGTGATGTAGGCTTATTTCTTTATTTGAATAATTAATCCTTGATTTGATTGCGAGAATTAAATATTTGCAATGTCTTTTTTATTCGTTTTCAGTAAAGGTAACAATTTTCTTCGCTGTTAACTAGTCCGAAAAAATGAGTAAAGAAGAGGGCATATTATTTGAATGTTTGACAACATACTATTTAAATATTCATTCAAAAAAGTCAAGAGGTTTTGGCATCCGCTAAAATGTATTTCCACTTTTATAAAAAGTGGATGGTACCCAACAATTCGTTTTTCTGTTATTATAGGGAGAAACAGCTGATTTTCGATTTTTTTTTTAATTTTCCAAATCACATTTCTTTATTCAAATTGCAAATACCACATTTCAACAATAGTTTAAAAAATTCTTCTCCAGCAAGAAAGAGTTTCTTTCATTCTTTTTGCAATTAATTCATTACGAGTGTGTGAATGTTTAGAAGAGCAGCAATAAGACCACAACAAAAACTATTTTCTTTAAAAATAATGCGAATCAATGAAAAAAAACCCAGAAATTTTATGTATAGAGCATTAATGATAGTCGAACCATTTTATAATGGAGCAAGAAATATTGCACGAATACACTGCAGCTTCCAAGTTTTGTTCGCAAAATATGCATTTTTAACAAAGAATAAAATCATTCATGGAAACAAAGGTCATAAAATTCTTTATGAAATAACATGATTGTTCGAAAAATTGTTACTTCTGCATATAGTTTGCATAATAAAAAAACAAAAACTGAAGAATGTTTTCTACTCTTTCAATGTAAAACCATTATTAAAATTTCCTTTCTCTTCAAGTATCTAAAGGCATCATAATCATTACTAAATCCAATTGAGTTTACTCATTCAAAACGCGTTTTTGTTTCTCTACAGCCACTTAACTTTTTTACAGCTGCACTTTTAAACTATTTTATTTCATAACGATGTTCCCTATTAGAGTCCATTTCCGTAAACTCATACACCGTCATCTGTCTTTCATGTTTTCATCGCATTCATTTACAAACCATCCTAATTTTCAAGGCACTTGACACCGCCTCAGACATTACAATCTTCACTGATTTCCATATCATTCTCTCTTTCAAAATTATGACTTGTAACTAATAATCTTAATATCTGTCCAAAACAAAAGTTTAGATAATTATACGTCTCCAGATGGACATGGTATAATTTGACAGCCTTGGATTTCTTCTCTTGCTGAAGACCATCAGACATCTTTCCACCAAGTCATGCATGGTGGAACACAAAGTTCTGCTGAAAGCTTTGAGATTAGTTTTTGTTGTTATGTCTTTATCAGAGTGACAGTTATGGCGTTATTTTAAGCTGATGAATTTACCATCAAGTTGCTTGCGGTTTGAGTGGCAGAGGTGTCGTGTTTACACCGGAACTTTTGGTCTTCCTTCTAAGGTCGTTTCGCACCAACAAATTTTGTGTTGATGACTTGTAGTTTTATGGCGTTTTAGTCAGTGACAGTAGGTATTTGCATAATCTGGAGAAATATATCTTATTGGAAACGTAGTTGATATATGAATTTATGCAAGTTAAAGTATTTCTTTGTGTTTAAAATGTCTATGTTGTGCTGTCATGCATTTTCACCTGGTGATGAAGAAAAAGTACAGAATCAGCGATCGAATTATATAGTAGATTGGTTCCTCAAAGTTGCTGAGTAAATCTAAACCATACAATTTGGATCAAATTTCTGTTTAAAAATAACATGTAAAATAAACATGTAAAATATTAGAAATCTCCGTTGGAAACACTATGACGAGCTACCTCAGACCCTTGCTACATGCGATAAACTTGTGATTTATCTATTCTGTAATCATTATACTACTCTGTGTAAATATTGTGTTAAAGAGATTGAAAATTAAATTACACATTAATACGAAATACTTGTAAATGATTTTATCCCGACGTTTGCACAAAGAATCTACGGCGCAGACCCGAACTGCTCCTTTCTTATGTTTTATTTAGAATAGCTTTTGATGGAAATAAAATAGAAACTGCTAAACTGTTAAGCAAAAAAGCTATGCAAAAAGAAATGAAATTAATAACTATGTCTTCGATGATATTTTTAGCTTATAAATTAAATATTCAAAAAATTAAAAACACAATTAAATATTAAATATATAAATTAAATATTCGAATTAAAAACTCTATTAAATATTGGCTTTCCAAAGTTTACGAATAGTAAGAAGTTATATACAGATATATGTTCATTTTATAATTTTAATGTTTTCTCGAGATAACTTCTAAAACTATTACCGGAATGATTTTATGGAATTTTAAAATTAAAAATAATGCCAATTCAAAGATTAACTTAATTTTTTTTTTATCATAGCCATGATCACGCGCGCAGAAGTAAATGTGTTGATTACTTTCATTGGGTAAGGTCAACACGTGTGTGAATAAACTCAATAACTGGAAATAGGTATAATTTCGTGCTATTTTGACTTCATAATTTTAAAACGCAACAAAATTTTGAACGGTTTAAAATAACCCTGGTAAGAAACATTTCATAAATACAATAGACCCCCGGTTCCCAACCTATGGGCCGCGGCCCACTTGTAGGCCTCGAATGGCGTATAAGTGAGCCTCGGAACGCTAGTGAAGAATCGAAATCATAGAGGTTTCCAGAGTCGTAGCTGGTTTCTTTGCTTAATAAGCAAAATGTTTTTAATCCTTTTACAGTAAGCTTTAACAATTGCTGACATATACGTACATATAATATATAAGTGTATTATATGTGTTTATATTGTTTTACTTGTATATTTAGTTCGTGGACTGCAAAATATTTTTTATACAAGTGGTCCGCACAACCAAAAAGGCACTAGTCTTTGGCTTATTTTTATATAGTTTATTTTATTTAACTTTACGTCCGTTTCTGTTTTGGGGCGAACCTCGTAATTTTGAGCCGTGGTCAGAGGACGAGGACGACGCCAGTGGCGGCATCCCCTCTTTAAACGTCCGCTCTACACTGGCGGGAGTAAGTTCGACCCTCGACGTCAGACTTAGCGTGCACCAAACCTATACACACGGTGGCTTTTTGGCGAAATCTGGTTTTGAACCCGGAACTGTCTGGCCCCGAAGCCGAAACTTTATCAGCAGGCCACCGTGGCTCTTATTTTTACGTACAGAAAGGGGAAGTAGATTCAATAATTCAATTAATATTGCATACAAAGTGTAATTAAAAAACAAGACAGTAAAATTAATTTCTTTTCTTCTGTTTTATTTTCAGTTAAGTCCACTCTTTATTTCTTTTTTGTTCCACTACTATCACTACTAATTCGGTTAAATAAGGATTTTTATAAATGAATATTCTTTCGTCTAAGTTACATAACTGCATTCTGAAATATTAAAGCATGAGCAAACTGATCCGAAAGGAAAGTAAAACAATTTTCTGATTTTGCGAAATTTTAAATTTTCTTGCACTTCGTTGGATTCTTGCTCGATTTTATTTGTCTAATAGCGACGAAATGAGATGAAAGCGTCGTGTGAAAGAAGTGCTTTCCTATTTTTATAAGCGAGTTAAACCAAAGTGAACAAAGGTCCCGATTTTCTCTGTTGGTCCCGGATTGAAAAATGTCTCAAATTTTAATTAAAACTTCCGTATTGAGCCGAGTTTTACGTATGAGTATATAGTTCACATTGAAAAATATTCATTTGATTTCATTTTAAAATACAGAGATTTAATTTTAAAATTAATAACAAAAAAAATTATCTTTACTTTACATATAAAGCGACCAGACATCCCGGATCGGCCAGCTTTTTACTTATCAATAACAAATTTTACATTTGAATTAATAATAATAAGAATTTATCTTTGCTTTACATATAATGCGACCAGACATCCCGGATCGGCCAGCTTTTTACTTATCAATAACAAATGTTACATATCAATTAATAATAAGGATAAATTATCTTTGCTTTACATATAATGCGACCAGACATCCCGAATCGGTCCTCTTTTTACTTATCAATAACAAATTTTACATTTCAATTAATAATAATAAGAATTTATCTTTGCTTTACATATAATGCGACCAGACATCCCGGACCGGCCCGCTTCTGACTTATCGATAACAAATGTTACATATCAATTAATAATAAGAATAAATTATCTTTGCTTTACTTATAATGCAACCAGACATCCCGGATCGTCCCGTTTTTTTTGTTTGTTTGTTTTTTTTTGCTTATCAATAACAAATACATATTAAAAAACTAGATTTTTAAAAGTGAGTATTTTTTTTAGAGATATGAAAAAAATCTTCTTCCCAACTTGCTTTTCTATACAAAGAACATAGTCAACCTCATATGTCCCTTGGTGGATGAACCAACTTGAAAAAAAATGTTAAAAGTAATAGCCAAATATATTATTTATGTTTCAATATCCTCCTGGTTTTTAAATAATAACTCCCTGTAGCTAGAGTCCAGAATTGCGAGGCCGGATTCCGGAACATCCTGGATTTTGAAATTCAGGAAATCTGGTCATTTTAGTCAAACCGAAATTATGCTATTCAAAGTCGTTTAGATCGTGGTTAAATTTATTACAGAGTTTGGCAGTGGGGAAGGGGGTATAGATATCCCGGGCTTTAGTTTTGGGGGTACCATGAAGTCAAAACCTACTAAGTTATACCGAATACGATGAGGTTTATGCCAAATATGATAAAGCAAAATGTGATGAGGGAATGTAAAAATAATATCAAACTCCTGGTGTCATTTACGCTTGTTAACCTCTGATGACGAATGGGATAAGAAAACATCATATTTTCCAGGCGCCAGTTGCTCTTGCTACACCACTGGCCCATGGTGAGATAATGCTAATGCGTTTTTATCACTTTTTAAAATTCGAATGAAGGGCCGAAAAAATATCACGCACCGTGTGCCGTTTACACCAGCTCACTCATTGATGATGGGGGGGCGAAATAATCAGTTATGACCCGGGCGCCACTTACCCTCGCTACGCCACTGAGTTTTGGTTCCACTTGTAAGGAATATCCAGAATTGATGAGAGCAATATCAGACGTAGAATCAATCCTTTTCTGTTAACTGTTCTCGAGTTTTCGGCGGTTTTAAGAATTGTTTTGTTTTCTTTTGAATGTCCACTGTAAAGTTTTTGTTAGATCTCTTGTGTGCTTGTGTGTAGTTTTTGTAATGCTTATTGTCTCTCGATTTTTGTTTGTAACTATTTGATTTTAAATGCGATTGATTTTAATTTAGTTATCTTTATTATGTGTTCTGTGTTTTTAATGTTCAGGTTTTTTTTTTTTTGCGTTTTGCTCTTTGAGTTTTTGCGGTTTTGCTCTTAATCTTTTTGTGTTTTGTGTTTTTAATGTTAAGCTTTTTGTGTTTTTGCTCTTTGGGTTTTTTCGTTTTGTGTTTTTTCTCTTAATCTTTTTGTGTTTTTAATGTTAAGCTTTTTGTGTTTTTGCTCTTAATCTTTTTGTGCTTTGTGTTTTTGCTCTTTATCCTTTTTCTTGAGTTCATTGTTGTAAACGATGATTTTTAAATTGTTCTGCTCACCCCTTGGGGTTCTTTGTAAATTCTTTTTTAATGTAGTTCATTTCTTTTGTTTTATGTTTCGCCTCCGGCCTATGGAAGGCCTTGGGCAGGCTGGCTCGGCGGGTTTTAAATAAATAAATAAATCCTTTTCTGAGAGGGTTTAAGCACTTTAGAAAATATTCCAAAATCATTTTGGGCTGAAAGTTAAAGCTCATAAAATAGCATACTCTGTCTAGCATGTCTCTAAAAATTTATAAAATTCGTGAATTGAAGTAAAGGATTTTTTAAGTGTGTATAACTCTATAGTAATATTTTAACTAATGTTTAAAATGTAAATTACCTTGTTTACTAGTCGAATAGAAGGTAATCTTATGTAAATCGATATGTCAAGCGAAACATTGGAATGACAAAAGGCTACACAGAAACTTTCTTCAGCTAGTAACCTTTCTCCGAAAATGATCAAAATATGCGATCTCTGTGGAGAGATTGCTTGCGATAAAAAGTCAAAATATTCTTCTAAGAATTAAATAAAAAGAAAGTTTCATTTTGCTTATCTTGGTTTGAAGTTGTTACGTGGAGATACTTCCGCAGAAAAATATCACCAACATACAGGAGGATATCATGCTGAATGTTTCTATTATTATTATTATCGATATCTTCCGACGACAGTTGTAAAAATACTCTTCCTTCTAGACAAGATAGATTTATTTATTTGATAATAAAAAGGAAAGTGTCCTATCTATGCAAGAATTACGAACAAGAGACGCAGATTAAGATATCTCATCTATCACACAATTATTCCCATAAAAAACAGCAATATGGCATTTATATAAACAAGATACCTTCTATAACTATAAACTAATTATAAACATAGATAGCTATGATCTGTAACTATTTTGTCCAGAAGCTATTCTAAGCGAGACAGGTAGAATCCCCAAAAAAGCGGAATGTTCGCATAAATATGTCGGCGGAAAAGAGGCACCACTTCCTGATGCAAAATTGGGATTCAGCGCGTATCATTGACTTTTCACCCATATACGTGACTCACAGGAATAGAACAGGTACCCGAAATAAAATACAAACTTAACACAACGCGCCAACACACAAAAAAACGCTTTATTTGGTTATTTATTTCGTAACACGTTTGTTTCCTATCAGATGCTAAACTATTGATAACCTCATTGTCAAAGTTTAACACTAGTGATTTTAAGATGGTCGTTGTCTCCGAATTATACTTTTTTATAATACAAGGCGTTGCAACATGTTTATCGCCAATGACCATATTTTAAATTATAAAATTTTAATTTTTATGAGCGTAATAATGTACTAAAATGAGTGTGAAATCTTTTTAAAAAGTGGAATTTATACCAGTGGCATAACTACTGGATGGCAGGACCGTCAAACTAACAGGGACCCACTGTTTTAAGGAAACCTGACAATAACAGTTAGACAGGGAAAGAAAAATCTTCATCTATTACGGAAGTTGTAGATCTACTAATTATAAAAAAACCATTTCGTGTCACCAAGCTTTCCTGAAATGTGTACTGCTTTGATATCACTTTTAACCAATCCTGTCACTATTGTTGGTATCGAACGCTCATTTTCAAAATTAAAATCAATAAAATCCTACTTGAGGTATTCCATGGGGCAAGAGAGGATGAGTAATCAAGCAGAACTGTCAATGGAACATCCAATGTCCCTAATGTTCGATTCTGAAGAGCTGACTGTTACTTTTAATGAAATGAAAGCTCGAAATAAACAATTTTAAATTAATTTCAAAATAATGTTAATTTATAAAAAAAACAATAAAGTTGCGTCAAATAAAATGTTAAATAAATATTGAATTGTTTCCTTCCTTCTTCTTAATTATAAAAACCTTTAAAACTAGCTAATGACTAGCGATGAAGCATCTCAGGAAATGAAATTACTAATATAATAGCCCAGATCTGTCTCTCGGTGACGCTATGGCGTCACCAACAATAAAACTCGCGCCATATCACTGCGAGACATTAAACAACATTATTTCATTGTCAGAGAACCTAAATTTCAGTAATTTTGAATTTAAAAGCGTAATTGTTGTTCTAATTTCAAATTTAATAGCTCTAAAATTGTGAAATAAAATTTTCTATCGATTGATATAAAATTTATCTCGCTATGATCAACAGTTCCCGAGAAATTTTAAATTATATTAATCATATATTTCAATTTAATTTCCGTTTTTTAATAGAAAATAGTAAATTACGTCAGTGGTATTTCATGCGCGTGATATAGTTTGGAAGCAGCGATGCATATCATTATTTATTGCAATCGTGATGATATAATTTGATAATATTTTTAGTAACGTTTGACAAGCAGAGAAGTGCTTCGTTCTGATTATAATTTCGAAAAAGAATTCCTTTGAAATTTTAACTTTTGACTTACGTTTGACAAGTTGAGAATTTCATGGTTAGTGAATTATAATAAAATTGTTAAACAACGAAAAATACTTCACACGGAATGTTGTTTACCAAGAGGATTTTTGTATAAAGAAATATATAAATAATATGTAAATAAAAAATATTTCCTGTCATAAAACATATGTTTATTTCATTTGTTTTCAAGCAATGTTAAACATTCCTCTCGCAGATATATCTATTTAAACACGTCAAATTTGACGGGAAATCTCTCGAATGAAGAGGCAATTTGCACCTGTTATACCATGACGGGTGATTTTCTAGTACTTTTATAATTGGTAATAGTGATGAGATTAATTTTCGATAGACCTAGAATTTTCTAGACATTTCCTAAAGTCTCCGTTTTGTCTAGATACGCCATTAACCTATACCATTATATTTTGCGACTAAAGTAAGAAGTTTATCGCATTTTGAACCACGATTCGATAGTGCATTGATCTCGTTAGTACGTCGTTTTGGAGCTGCCCCTTGAACAACGTATTAAAAAGGTTTTAGTGCATTGCACATTGTGGGATTTATGCTGCATTTTTAACTGACGGGTCTCGTGATCAAGAACTGCCGACTGTCACAGATGACATTCGCCCTATAATTTCACGTGTTCTTAATTAACCTAAAGACATTGAACTCGATTCCTTCCGAAAACGGCCTCCGCTGCCTTTTTAAAACGCTTCAGACACTGGATGCATGGAATGACAACCAGATGGAAGAAGAAGACAGAACCACGTGGTAAATAGGATGAAAATTATGTCCCAACCTTGAGTGATATCTCAACACTGCTCGAATCAGTGCGGTGCTGCACGATATTCAGCAAGTGTTCTTGACATCTTTAAGGTTCTCGGTATTTCATGACATATCAGGCCAATATCCTCGAGTTCGTAAAGGATGAAAGGTTTTTTCATCCACCCATGTGCACGAAGGAACACATTCAATCTTGCTTTTAAACTGAAGGCTGTTCACCATCTGGGTTTAATTCTAAAATCATGATTAAGTTTTTTTCAATCATTGCAACTTCCATTAACATTGTATTTAGAAGTAAGCATCTGTAGACTTACCTCTATTTCATGCCTTTCTTTCAAGTAGTTCCAACATTTCTTTGTCAGATTTTTACTGGACTTTCTTCATCTTCTCATAGCCATCAGATCGTGCAAAGAGTCTAGTTCTTCCTTCAATACTTTAACACTGTTAAGCTTCTGCTGTGGCCATCTAATAACGATTTGATTTTATCGTTATCGTATTTTTCGCAGCTATCAATAAATTCTTTTTTAATGTTAGCAATTTTAATACTTTTCACTCTCACGTCATTGATTTAAATCTCTGGCAGTGAGAGGTTGATTGTTTATCCATAGTTCGCTAATCGTCTCCGGCTGACGGACCAGAATGGAGAGGATTGTGGCATTAAGAATTGACGGACTCTTTTGGTTTTAATAATATGATTTATTTTTCTCCGATGAATGGGAGTGATTTGTTGTTCTGCACAATGGGCGAAGTCTGTTTTATCATGATCAGTATTTCATTGATACTGAATGGTTTTTACATTGGGGCCATTTGAGGGCGCTACAGTTGGTAGCGGGGAAGTGTGCTTACGTAACAGGCGTTGTTTCTGAGCAACACGGGTTTCACTTTTGAGCATATGACTAATTTTGTACCATAGTCTAGGCGGTGAGTGTTTCACCTTCCTCTAGTGTTGCCAGAGTATTTATTTAAATCTTATTTACATTTTTAATTCAATATCATAAGATTTGCGACATAATAGCTAATGAACGAACTAATAAGAAGCAAGTGGTTGGATGACTCTCACAACCTTTGGGTAGACGATCCTCCTGGTAATGGAAATGAAAAGTGTTTGTTTTTTCACTGACTGATTTGGAGTTGTCTTGTGGCAATAATTCCAAAACAAAATTTAATAGCGTGGAAATAACTAAGTTTTGGATTGTCAATAAAGGTGAATATCCGTTTCACTATGATAAGCTCATTTGATTATTAAGGCTCGAGTAAAAATTTTATTCCATTTTACTACTTCTTATTTTCTAAAGCTGGGTTTTCGGCAGTTTCTGCCCTAAAATCAAAATAGCGCTTGAAAATCAATGTAAGGAGGAAATGAGGTAGCAGTGTCCAGCTCTATTTGAGAAAATGTGTGGACTATCAAGTTCATTAATTCCACAGATGATTATATTTAATAAAATTTGTCAATAAGAATTTTTATGTCATGTAAAAAATAATGTTTTATTTATTTTTATCCTAAAAGCTACAAAATTATTGCTACTTTTTTGTTGTAGTTTTTTAACAAGGACGCCGAGAACCGAAAAAGTTTGGAACCACTGGTCTAAATGATGAGAATATTTTACAAGTCATCAACTAACTCTCATTCTAAATCATATAGTACCAAAATTGTGGATGGTTAAAGACCCAAAATACAATTGCCATCAGGTTTATACATAAAACAGCACATAAGGGAAGCCTACCATATAAAAAAATGTAGCAGTAATTCTCAGCTCTTTGGATGAGTTTCTTTGGAAGCCTCGAAGACACTGAAAAAGGCCAACAATTAAAAATACTAATAGCCACTGAAACAAAATGAATTCTGTTGGCATAAAAAAATACCAACTTGAAAAAAAGGAAAGTCATGCAATGATAGGCGGATATTTATGCATTGGAGAGCCATTTCCAAAATAAATATTTTCAGATATAACAGTTCTCGTAATACATTACAAGAAAAACTTAAAAAAAATTTTAATGCAGAATTTTGACTCAATTATTACTTTATAAGTATACAATGTATTTATTTTGTATGCGCAGCAGTTTTTAATTGTCTCCATTTTTCTAGCAAACTATATACGTTTAGTTACAGTTAGCAATGGTCACAAAAAATCTATGAAACGATAATTGGTTCACGAAGCATATCTGTTTCGAAATTGGGTCTACTTCGAATGCAGAAATGCCAAGTTTTATTTCTGATATGTTTCACCAACCGGCGTTTGGATCTTTTTCTGTTGAAGATCGATTCAAAGCATAAAGCTGAAGTAGATGGGTTTTCCATTAATCAAAGCAACGATCTTTTCAAATTTGAAATTAATGCAAAAAGATCTTAACTTTGTATTATTAACACTGTTGTAGGAGTTTTTAATACCCTAGCAAGCAATGGCTTTTCACCTCTTCATATTTTCTTCTTTATAAAGCATACAGTAAGCTTTTATATTTCTTTTTTCTGAATTTTCGAAGTTCATTGATTGTGAATGAAAATTCAGCAAGAAGTTCATTAGAAGGATATCGAGATGAAAAGTTGGATGTTTAATGGTAGAGATGGCGAATTTCTAAATTGCAGGATAGTTCCTAAAATGTCAGTTCAAAATATCCGATTCAAAGCGAAAAACTGCGAATTTTTGGCAAAGATAACATCACAGTGAGAATTTCTATGCTTAAAAAAATCTATATTTTGTTGCATTCATGTTAATCACAATTACAAAAACCTGTGCATTTATTCGTAAAGAGTTCTTTTAATATGTATGTATAGAAGTTTTCTGCTTTTAAATCAATAATTTACCATTAAATAGTTTAAAATACTTCTAAGGAAAACCTTCGGTTGGGGCTGGCTGTTATATTTTCATATGGAAGTCCTGACTGGAAAGCAAACATTACAGTTTTGTTCATCCATCCAATTGGCAGTGAGGTAACGCAGTATTAAGAGGACTGAGTATCAGGACTTTTTTGGCGATATTTATTTTCTCACCTCATTAAACATTTATAGACATTTCTCTCTCCAATTTGATGCAAAAAGCAGGACCTCAAATATGTTAAAATTTTGCGCGTAATTATATCAATTTCAAAAGTTTCCAATACTTTTTTTTACGAATTCTACCAAACTTTTGGTTATCTACTTATAGTGTATAAATATGTGGTTAACTAAAATTCTTATGTAATTTATTTTAACACTTGACTTACGCGACAAATGTTTAAATTAAGTTTTAATTTTAAAATATTGTACCATGTGCAATTAGAGATAGATTTCATGTAATTAAAACAAACTCCTATTTTTTGTGTCAAGGGAAGGTGCCATTCCACTCTCTTTTTTCCATAACATAATTTTGAGAACATTTTTTTTTGCATATATTTTGTCTCTTTTAAAAATAAATGCAGCAGATCTTTCAGATAACATATTTTATATATTTCTCCGTTTGGTGTACTTGTCCCTTTTCTGCTTAATTCCCTACTGTTTAGAAAATTCTGCGTGTTTGATGGGGAGAGAATAATTACTTTAATCATTTTCAGAAAAATAAAATAAATGTATTTTTTTATGACCGGATTAAATATATTTTTTCTGTTTTATCACATCCGCGTAATAATTTTGGTTTTTAGATCTTTCGATCTTCTCGAGAAATTATGTGATTCACTTACTTTTTTATTAGCTGAATTATGTGCTTTATTATTAGCTAAATAACGCGCGATTATTGCTTAATTGCACAAATTGATTATACGCCCTCATCAAAATAAAACGATCTTCAGTAAATTTCTTATTTTTTAAGAGTCATTCTTCTTAACACTCTTTTTTAACAGTGAATGTGAGGACTTCATCTTTAACTTCATCAGATACGAAAACAATCATATTACTTTAAATTATTAGTGACTAACTAGATTTAGAACTTTGTATCATTTGCCTAATTATGAGCTTTATTATTAGCTGAGCAAGGTGCTTAATTGTGTAAAATAGATTTGAATTATATATGATCAAATGAAAATGACCCTTCATTAAATCTATTTTTAGAGAATCATTCTACTTAATATCTTTTAGCAATAGAATCTAAGGGGTCCTACAAATCTTTAACTGCATGGTGTAGAACAATCCAAGCTAATTATGGATCAAAGTTTAGTTCAGATACTAATACATTTCCTGTGTATTGTTTTTGTATTTCCCAAATCGTTTCTTAATCTTTTGTAGGGAAACTATTAACAACACAAAAAAAAGTGAAAGAAGTTTCCAAATGTTAAGATTGATTCATGTAATTTAATTAATACTATTTAATACATTGGGCCAAATCAGTTTGGTCTCTGAAGGCGGCTAGTATCATAATATAAATAATGTCTGTGTTGTTTCGATCATGTTATGCAAATGTACGTGTTTTGAAAATATTTTTAAGCCTTACACGTATGTTAAATATATTTGTTTCTTATTATGAAAAACAGAAGTTTTTCAATGCTTTTGAATCTATTCCAATATAATTAATCTGTAATTTTAGTAATCACCTCTCTGTTCTACGACTGTTTTTTTTTGGAGTATCAAATCTATAAAGCATATTTTAAAATTTAAAATTATTTGTGATATCTGATACGCGATAGAAAACTAATAATTTGTTTTCACAGCTTTAGACTCTTATTTTCACAGTGATTCTACCGTCTGACCATCGGTGACTAATCTCCGCGAAATGAAAAAAACAGGAGATGAAAACAAAGTCGGCGGAGATCTGACACTAAAATAACTTTCTAGAGAAACATTGTTTTTAGATTCACATTAGTAGCCTTGAAACTTTGTTTTTATTCCTCTTCCTCATTATTTCTTTCTGATGCATAATTTTCTCAATAAATCATTTCGATGTCTATTTTTCAGTCTTTCCGCTAGAATTAATATGTTAATTTATATGAACTAAATTTTAATTAAAATATTTATGTTGTATAGACCTATCTTGAAAAGATACTTAGCCAGTAATTATGAAAAGTGCCATTTTAAAACTCATTATCAGAACAAATTGAAGAAATCTTTAATTTCTGCTTGGTTTTTTTTCTGTATGTTAGAAAAGAAAATACCTATGCATTGATACAACAAATAATAGGTATAGAATATGTCTCTTTATGTTAGATTAGCGTTCATTACTTTGAATATTTAACACCTTTTATTTTCTCGTATATGAGTAGAAAGGGAAAGTATTGCAATCGTAAAAAAATCAGACCTCGGGGTTGGATGAATCAATAAGTTTAAGCCGGCCATTCACTTGAAGTATAGCCATGCCATTGTCCCTGTAGGGTTTTTTTCACCCCATTTGAGAAAATCGAAAAATACAGGCGCAAAACTCTTGCTGTATTTAAAGGACGCTAACTCTGAATTGAAGGTAGGGGAGCGATCTTCTTTCCTCTACTCAAACTACTTGTCAATCCTTTCTTCTATTTTATCCAGTCAGCAGATTTTAATTATGCTACCCTCAGAGCAGGCTTCCAATCTACGCAAGGCATTGTTCTTTTCGCTAGCCTCTTTTCAGGGTCCCTCTGGCTTGAGACTTGAAACCTCCAGCGTTTTCGTACCGATTTCAGTCAGACGGAATTCCAACCACCACAAGCCATTTGACTGATTTCATAGATTTTTTCCGTCTCGCGTTTCCAAAATGTATCAGTTTATCTAATAAGGGAATGGCTAGCTTTTAAGACAACCCTAATTGAGAAAACTATTCTTGGACTTAAACATCCCAGCCTGTCGGTGTGTCTTAAAAACAAGATATGAGAGAGGTAAGAAAGTTGGCAAGTGGTCAGTGGCGTAGCTGACCGGGGCAAAGGGGCAAGGGGTATAAATGTCCAGGCACCAGTTTTCAGGGACATATGGAGTCAAAACATTACTGAGTTTATGTATTTTAAGAAAAATGTGAAGAGGGCATAAAATAATTCCTACCACTTGCCATTGCAGCATTAAACCCAGGCCATTCACCGCTCTTCAAAATGGAATTTTAAAACACAGGGAAGGAAAAAAAACATATATCGTCAAGGTTGAAAACCTGTCAAAATTTCAAGACAAATGATTCCGAAATGGTGGAATTCAAAAGAATTTAAAATCCAAAATCTCAGTCCGCCGATTCATTTTCAGATCCCGATGAGAGGTAGCGGCAAAGATGAGGATCTGCCTACGTGGCACCTCGCGTCGAGGGCTAAGTGAACTCGAAATGAAACTCCAGAACTCCCCGCGTGGAGGAAGAGTCGGTGGCAGGAATTCTGCGACTTTGAACCTTGTCTCAAAACAAACTTTGGAACATCCGTGATTGTTGCCTAATTTTTCTGACTAAAATGGGTGGAAAAAAGGCCAGTCTTAAGACAAATGGCATAGCTAAGCCTTCTCGTGAATGCCTAGGGTTTCCATGCGTCCCGTATATACAAGGACTGTCACCATGTTGACTTCTCGGTCCAATTAAAATTTGTCCCGCCTTCTTCCCTCATGTTAATCAGAGACATGCCTAATGAAGCTATGCGAATACATACTCCACAATAATTCCAGCCCTGATATGCAAATGTTAGAGAATATTTTCCTAATGTCAACTCGATGGTCGGACGAAAGAAACAGGTTGTCAGTGGAAACAAATGAAGACAATTTTATATTGTCATTGTAATTTTTAAAATGACTTGCCTTTAATTTTATATAATTATGTAGAAAAGAGAAAATAATATAATTAAGTAAACCCACCTTTAAAATATGTCACCAATTTCTAAAGAGTTAGTTTTGCGCCTTTTTTATTATTCTACGTGTTCATTTTACTCTCGATTGCCACAAGTTTTATTGACTGTTTATCAGAGTAAAATAAGTCATACCCTTCTCACTTTTCATGTTTAATTTATTTTGCATAGACGTCAGTATCAATTCTTGACAATTATAGCCCTATGAATGCCCAGCTTTTAAACAATTCATGACGACTGGATAAAAAAAAATCATATTATTTTTCCACCCCTTCCCACTCTACGTCACTTGCCATGGTGACAAAGCATTTATTGCGTTTATATCACTTTTAAAGGGTCTTGATACCAAGTGCATATATGTATCGAATTTGGGACCCATTCAGTCGATGGAAGAACCCAAAATACATACTATATTCTATTTCCTGTAAGCGAAGTTAAAGATAAAGCACTAGGTGTGGAACTGTATAAGAAAATGAAAAAGAACACTCTTTACTCCAGCACTAATATTAGATATTCTGTGTAATTTAGTAATTTGACCAAATTTTGTCACATGCAACACTTACTGCAATTAAATATGTAATAAATTTTATTAAAATATTTTAATAAACTTGTAAATGATTTAATTAACAACTAACAGCTTACAAAAAAATAAAAAAAATATTTGTAATGCCTTTTTAGTTATAAATCTTCTGATATAAAATTTCGTTGGACTTGATTTGATGTGCGCACCAACTCTACTATTTCTCTGTATATAGAATACAAACTCAGTGTTCTTCTTCAAGTTTTCGTTTGACGTTCATTTCAAGTTAAAATGAATAAATTTCCTCATTCTTTAATATATCTTCTTTTTCTGAAGTTCTTCATTTATTTATACAATTAATAGTGAAAATCCATAAATGTACATGCAGAAATACCAACTAATGGACGTTCAGCTAAAACTTCGTCCACAAATATTGTGAGTTGCAGTATTTATTGAGTGATATAAGTTACCAGACAGTAAGAAGGATTTTGGTAACAATATAATATTTTTTACATAAAGTTCTGACAATTAATTAAACCGTTATTTTTTTTAGTAATTAAAGCTATATGTTCCAAAGCAGGCAAAGATTATTTTAACTCTTAAGTACCCAGTCCTATAGAATGAAAACATTATATGCTTTTAAAATCATTTTGTTTATTTAACTTCCGAGTTGCAACTTACAATATCAATTAAATTTTGTATATTCATAAAATTATGAATAAACTTATGCTCAAAATAAGCTTTCGGTTTTAAAGTCTTTG